>JBBYHM010055519.1:1912-42434 GCA_038381775.1 Adansonia rubrostipa
ATGTGTCATGGGCAGCCCACGAGGGCTAATTTAGGAGGGTACAACCAGGCCGATGGTCGTAACCAGTGACGTAAGTGTCCGAACCCAACTTCTACAAAAGGTTGTTGTTGCCCAAGCGCGCCAAGACTCCTCATTTCCATTGCGATGGCCATGCTGACCTGCCAACGATTCTCTTGTACATCAAACACGGGGAAAGACAGGACGTAAATTGAATGTGCCTCTAAGACAATGGTTCTACAATGGGAAAGACAGGACGTAAATTCACTTTGCTCCACTTTATTCCAATGTCTCAAAATCCACATTTTGGGTACAAAATCTGACCAACAATAAGATCACCAAGCATTTAGCTTTATCTTATACTATTAGGAGTGAACCGGAAATAGTCAAGGCCCTGAGTAGTGTGTAAAGAAGCAGTAGCTAGAACATAGCCAATAAAAATGGTCAAAGCTATTATGATTTACGAATTTATTGGACCTGAGGAGCTCTTTCTTTCCCTTTCTAATGCTTCATTACTTTGCTCGTATAAGTTTTAATTCAATATTTGTTTAGGAAAATAAAATCAATGTTTTTTTTTTTTTTTAATAATTTCATTCATGCTTACCCAGTTTCGTTTTGCCTTTTTTATTTAACTCTGATTGCATATTGCTATGGGATTTTAGAAAGTTAACTGTTTGATAATTTTTATTATAAAGTTATAGCCGTTATTAATACGGATCATAACTTTGTGGTGCATCTTCATAGGTCCTGAGAATTCACATCGGAGCTGTTTAGATGGGAGATTGGAATATTTACAGCCATGATTTGCTTGATTGACTTGCTGGCATTGGCCTACCGTTGTCTTGTTTTGGAGAACCAGCTGATTCTGTTTGCTTTTTTACTTTATACTCAATTGACGTTGATGATAGGTCCTTAAATGGGAGGATGTGGAACTTGGAGAACCCAAAGAGGTTGAGATACGTATTAAAAACAAAGCTATTGGACTTAATTTCATCGATGTCTACTATCGCAAGGGGGTTTACAGAGCTACTACCTTGCCTTTCACGCCAGGTTTTTTGAACTGTATCAAAGTTTAGAAGTTTTACATTATGCGAAATGAAAAACTTTCCAGGGTTTTGCATGCTAGACTTAATATACAGAAAGTCCCTCTAGTCTTTTCTTATTGATTATTGTTTAAACGATACTTCTTTGACTCTTTTGTCATCTTGACTTTTAGGGTTATTTTCATTGAACAAAATATTTGAACGCCTAGATGTTCTGCAGAAGATGGGGAGTTATAATTTAACAAGAGAATCGCATAAAAATTTGTGAATTCTGCCATTTGACTCTTATGCTCAATTGTTAATTCTTATCTCAATATCATAGATTTCATTCTGTAACTCTATATTTCATCTTACTTCACTTAGTGGTCAAAAGTTTTTAGTATATTATTTGGTCTTAAAAGATAATGATCAGCACAATCAAATATATTCCACCTTCAAAGCTCTTTTTATGTTTATGTTCCTTTTTTTTTTTTTGGGGATAAATGAAGGTCTATGATTATCTTACCCAATGAAACTTTTAATTATCCGATGCAATCTATATAAAACATGGCATTAAAATCCGAATGAGGTCATTCGTTTGGGGTTTCTTTTCTATATTTGTTTTTCCATGAATGACTTGAATGTCATTATGCATTGGTTTCGTTGTCAACTTCCATTTGTGTGAAAGGATTTGCATTTTTTGATGCACAAGATGCTCTTTTGGTGACAAGTAAATTTGGTCAATTTCCAATACGCTTCTGAATTAATAGTGGAAGGCCTTTTTTTCCCCCCTTCTGATCACGTAATAGCCATCGCTATCTGTTTGGAAAAAGGCTATGTTTATTGTGTTAATATGCACCTCTTTCCAATTATAGCTATTGCAAAAATTATTTGCTTACCTTCTTAAATTAATTATACGTGTGGAGGCTATTGGAAGGTGACAGCTGCGGGAACTGGAATAACTTGGCCAGAAAGTTGGAGACATTTTAGCTTACGTGATGAACATCAAGGAGAAAGAACATTCAACAGTTCTTTAGAGAGAAAAAAAAAAAAAAAAAAAAAAGAAGCTCGTACTAAATTTCATTAACTTGGCTTGACTTATAAATTCCACAAACACAATTATTTATAGGCACTCGCTTGACACCATTACAATGAACCTATTCTCCAAATACTTAGTACACCTATTAATAAAGTTCATGCATAGCCAGATGCCAGGAACCTATAAGTATATGAATGTAGAGATAAATAAATTATAATTAAGATAGATACAAGAATCAAGTTTAATTATTTGAATTTCCAGCACCCGTTTAAACTTGATTCTTCTTGATGACTTCAATCTATGTACGCATCTTCACAATTTCTTCAAACTCCATTCTTTTGGTGAATATATCGGCCACTTCATCATTGCTACCCATATAAGGAAGCTCAACTTCTTTCTTTTCTATGCATTCCTTTATAAGTGAAACTTTGTATCTATGTACTTGGTTCTGTCATGGAACAAACGATTCTTTCCCTATGCAACGGCAGATTTATTATCCACATAAATAGTAATAGCTTCATCTTGAGACACATGCAACATCTTCAACAACTTCCCTAACCATATTGCATGACAAATACAAGAAGCAGCTGCAACATATTTAGCTTCACACCTTAGAAAGTGTCATAATTGGTTGCTTCTTTGAACTCCATGTAAATGCAGTATCGCCCATGAAAAATATATAACCATTAGTACTCTTTCTAGCTTCAATTTCTCCTTCCCAATTGGTATCATTATAACCAACAAGCTTGAAATTGGAAGAAGGAGAATAATATAGGCTATAATCAATAGTGCTTTGACATATCGAAGAATCCTTTTAGCCCTTGTCAAGTGACTTGTAGTTGGCACTTCCACAAAACGACTAATAACACCAACCTCAAATATATATATATATATATATATATATATGGCCTGTGTATGTCAAGTATCTTAAGCTTCCAACTAGACTCTTGTATAGAGTCGAATTCATTTTCTTCCATAATCAATAGTGGTGTTCATTGACTTGCAATTCTTCATCTTAAATTTCTCAAGTACTTTCTTTACATAAGCCTTTTAAGAAATAAAAATTTCATCTCCATCTTGCTTCAATTCAATGCTAAGGTAATAAGACATTAGATCTATATCACTTATTCAACTTCTTGTGTCATCACCTTCTTAAAATATTCAAACATCTTAGTATTATTGCTGATGAAGATCAAATCATCGACATTTAAACACACAAACAGAATACTCATGTCTTTTCCTTCTTTGACATAAAGAGCATGTTTTGGTGGATATTTTATGAATCCACGGCTTTGGAAAATTATTAGTAAAGCTATACCAAGCTCTTGGAACTTGTTTCAAGCCATATAAAGCTTTCTTGAGTTTCAAAACTTTGTCTTCATCTCTTTCCAAAATGTAGCCCAAGAGCTATTGAATATAAACCTTTTCTTTAAAATAATCATTAAAGATAGCCATTTGATAGATTCTCTAATTCTTTTGGGAAGCTAGGAAGTAATCAATGGAATAGTCTCTAAGTAAGCTATAGAAGAAAACAATCATAATAATCAATTCCATATGGTTGGCTTGGATGTCTCTATTTCTCCTTGCTCATTTCTTTTAATTTTATAAATCCACTTTAATTGCTTTTCGTCCTTTTGGAAGAACAGAAAGCTTTCATGTGTCATTTTTTTGAATTGACTAAATGTTTTTATTCATTGAAAGTCTCCATTTATCATCTTGTTTTGCTTCTTTAAAATGCAGTAGCTTATAATCAGCAAAAGACAAAATAAGGTAGTACTATCTACCATATTTGTTTTTTTATAAAGTTCCACAAGACTTCTTGTGCTTCTAGGTCCTTGAAGAGGTTGATCATTGCTCGAACTTGGAGAATGAGGAAGAGTAGTAACATCCTTATTTTCTTCATGGTTGGACTCTTCAAACAAGAAAAATGAAGTATTATTTTCATTTTTAGAAACATTCTATTCCCATGAGCTTTTTTCATCAAATTCAACATCTTTACTAATAATAATCAATCTAGCTTTATCTTCATCTCCTTAGGAACATGCACATATGCAAGAATTCTAAAGACACGCAAGTGAAAGGCACTAGGTTTCTTTCCACTTAAGCTTCTTATAAAGTTATGCCAAGAACACTTCCTGGGGAGGATAAGTTAGACAATTACAAAGCTTAAACAACGGCTTCAACCCGTAATTCTTTAAGCATTTTCTTACTTTTCAAAATGCCTCTTGTAGTGTTAAAAATAGTTTTATTTTTATGTTCCATGACTCCATTTTGTTGTGGAGAGTAAGGAATGGTAACAAAATGGCAAATACCATTAGTTGCATAAAATCTTTTAAACTCTATTTAAGTGAATTCTCTTCTTCTATCTGACCTTAAAAACTTTGATTATAGATCCATTCATATTCTTTAGTTAGGCTTTAAACTTTTAGAATGCTCAAAAGGGTTTATCTTTTCTTTTTAATAAAATAAACCCAACTCTCGCGAGAAAAATAATCAATGAAAAGAAAACAATAATTAGATTTACCATGTGAAGATAGTTTAAATGGCCACATATATTTATATGAACCAGTTAAAGTGGCTTGATGGCTCTTGAAATGGACTCGTTTAGAAAAGGCTTTCTTATTTGCTTTCCTAAAGACAACCTTCACATAATTGATTAAGTTGATCAAAGAAAAGCAAACTATTTGCCATATTATCCTTTGATAACAAATTCAACCCACTGAAATATATATGACCTTATCTCACATGCTTATTAGTGTATGCCCTTGAACCAATTAGATTGAGACATGGGGGTACATAGTCAATTACCTGCATGCTCGTTACTACTTTAGTAACATAGGATTTTCAATAGCATGATTGACTACCATGAAACCACTAATTAGATGAAGCCTATAGAGCTTAAAAGGCTTTGCATAGGAATTTTAAAGTATTGCAATTATAAGATCCTTAAGCATGAAAGCCAAGTTCCTCAAAGCATTCTTAGTTATCATATTGTCAAGATGGGGCATTGGTAATGCCTAAAGACCAACTCATGTTATGCCTTCTTACTTTGGAAGTAAGCAACCGATCTCATAGGTTGAAGTATATAAGATACTTAGAATGGCGTAAGGGTGTTTTTTTGGAAATAAATTCACTAAACATGGCCTGTATGAGAGCTCCATTGGTATCAATCACTTAGGTGTCTATGGAATATGTTCTCATGTGCCATTCATGTAAATAGTCTTTAGATTTATTATACCAGGTCATTTCTATGGAGAGTGTCACACTTAGATATCATCACAAATGAACCCATAAGGATAGATGCCAAATAAGGGTGGTTTTGGGTATGACATAAAGCATATGGTAAATGGCTAAGTGATTCAAAGAGGATTGACCACTTTCAGTGACATGTGGAGACATATCCTAAATGATCTTAACCATGGTTAATTAGATTAAAGTCTTTGGCCAAAGCAAAGGGAATTATAAGGAAACATTCCCTATAGTCATTAACAATAAGTTATAAGATCTAATATGCATCAAAGCTTAAGTAGACATTGCATCATGTTCCTGCTCAATCCAGGATATTTGGTGAATGGATTGTATTACATTGATAGGCTGGTTGTTCAAGGGTTTCAATGAGGTCACATTGACTATTCAACATTTATGTGGTTATGATGGGTTACTAGATTTCGCTCTTGATCTATGGACATGATTATGAACATAATTATGTTATTTGCCAACATGTTAGGAACCTAATGGGTCACACAAAACAAGATGGATTTGTTGGATTAAATTCGAGATTTAATTAAGTATGACTGAATTAAATAAAATGTAATTGGTTAGATGACTTGATCAAATAGTTCAATTAAAATCTGTATGTGAAATCTAAATTTTGTTGTCTATTTAAGACATGTTGGATAAGGTTGTCTTGTCAGGATAATGTCCAAATTAGATAATGTCCAAATTAAGACATACTATAACTAGGTGTATAAATCTATCCTGGTGGAAATAGAGTTCACCTAGACTATGAATTTGATTGTGAATCAAATTTCTATCTTTTTAACCTCTTGGTCGATTATCCCTTAGAATAATCTTGTGATATTAATTATTTAATAATTAATATTTAACAAGATTAATATTAAGTTAAAAATAGTTTTAACTAAAAAAAGATTTTATAAAGATAAAATTCATAGGGATATTATACTAGATAATTAGGTTTCCAATTTATTTATCTAATTTTATAATTATTAGATAATTATATTTATTAGGTAAATATTATTTATTAAGTTAAATTAGGATTTTAAATTGTAGAATTAAACCGTATAGAAATCTAAACTAGCTGAGTAGCCCATGGTGCACCTAGCTCAGGTTTTGAACCCTTACATCATGGCTTGGGCCAACTTGCCTATTTTAGGTGTTTGGTTCAGACATAATACGGAAAAGATATTTGATAAAATTAAGTTACTCAAGAGTGAAAGAGTTTCACATCAACAAAGGGTTTTAATTTGTTTAAAACTCTTCTTTGTTTACTTCAAGAAGGAATTAGCTGAAGCTAGTATATAAAAAGGTGATAGGTTAAATTAAAGATAGATGAAAAATTGCTACTAGTCAAGAAAGAGAATAAATTGTAAGGTGAGAAAATTAGTTCTCTAATTCTCTAAAGTCACTATCCAAAAAGCTTTGTTTTGCACGTCCTCTTTTTTTTGTGCTATCACTATTTTGAAATAACCCATGAATTAAGTGATAGAAAAGGAGATTTGACTTTCCCTTGAAGTTGAGGCTCAACAAGCCATTTAGCTAGCTCTGGAAAACCATCAGGCCTTAAGAAGGTTTCAACAGCCATTTGTGTAGATTATAGTTAGAGGCAAGACAAGTGTGTTGCTTGTGATCTCAGAGATCTTTTTAGGAAGCCATTGGTTGTACCCTTTAAGGATTGTTCGGACTGGTCTTAACTCCAGATTATGATATCTGAGAGTCAAGTAATTCCTAAACATTAAATTCTAGTAAAAAATTTTAAAGTTTACTACACATCGATTCTTCTCTAAAGATCTGTAGGAAAGTCCAGTTATTTTTATATTTATATTTTTTGCTTCCTTTTTAATGTTATTTTATTGATTTTTAAAATATAATACTTGCAAAAAGCCAGAATTTATCAGGATTGATGGTCTTTCTAATTGGTATCAAAGCCTATAGTTTGTGGATTACGTGTGGTAAGTATAAGTTAAATCATAATGATCGACATCTTAATGTCACATGCATTGATATGTAATTTCAAGGCCATAGACCTTTATAAAATAATTTTTATAAATTTTCTTAATTCTGGGCAACATGTTTAAGATGTGTATTAACCAATATTAAAAGGTTTAATAACTAATAAAATTTGTTTTCTATAATTTTGATTGAATCCATTTTGAAACGTTGAAAATCGATGTTGTCTAGCAATCCTAGTTTACGATTTCTAGCTTGATTTTTTCCAATATTTTTTATAGTAAAAATTGATTATTATAAAATTTTATATTCTAGTTTTATCAAAAAAAATATGTATAAAAATTAATTTCAATTTAATTACACTTGTTTTGTCTCAAAGAAAACTGATCTCGAGCTTAGTACGTAGAAATCTCAAAGCTAAAATTTTTTGGGTAACTTTGGAAGGGTTGTTATGCCTAATGCACCTTTAAATCTTTGCGAAAATGTTCCAGAAATTTTCTGTATCTTGGGATAGCAAGTTAATTAAATATGATTCAGTTTATCGATTGATTTTATTGCTAGAATTTACGGCAAAAGTTGTTGCATTTGGTTTACTCAAAGCCGCACCTTTGAATGGCAAGATTGTTGCTGTTTTGGTTGCTGCTATGGATCGATCTTTGGCAAGTACCTAATGTATATTTCTAGTACCTAAAACAGCCCATAAACATCATCCAAAGGTGGTGGTCAAGGGCCATTTGCATGGCCAAAGATGTCACCTATAATTGGGACACTATTTGGTAGAATCCTACTTTTGTTGAAACTAGTAGAAGTAAAATTCCAAAAAATTGTGAAATTGATTCCTAAAATTTTAGGATTAATTCTAGTTAGATTAGATATGAGATATCTAATGGATGAGATTCTTAAAAAGAATTGATAAAAAATTGAAAGTTTTAAGACAACCTAGTTTCCTGGAATAGACATGTTTCAAAAGGATTAGAATTTGGAAACTAGTTTTCTCAAATTGTCCACTAAAATAAGTTATCATAATTTTAATTCTTAAAGATATCAATTTTGGAAACCTATTTAGCATGTAATTAAAGGAATTTGTCTTAATAGAGACAAATCACCTAAAAGTTAGGTAATGTATGTTTTAAGATAAACTTCCTAAAAGTTAGGAACTTGGTTAAAAATATTTTAACCTACGTGGTCGATTCTTTTAGATGCTTTGAAAAATATTTTGAAATATTTATTTATATTTATGCATGAAATGTATGTGATCACTGCGTGAAATTAGCTATACATGAATGTTGTCTATAAGTAGATTATAAAAGCGTGATGGATGATTATGGACAAGACCTTAGTATGACTAGGTGGTGAATGGTTAATTTTATTTTATTTTGGTATTTATTTTTATAAATAAGGTCTACAAACCCTTCCTTATCTCTTTATTATTCGGAGTTGTAAAATTGTTTTCTCACCTTACTCCCCTTAAGTGTACTTGAGGTTTCTTTAAACTTATGTCATTACTATATGGGTAAAGATTTAGGATTAGGAAAGAATTAGTGAATTTTGTAAATTCCAAGATGTAAAGAAGATGATGCCAAAATGAAGACCAAGGAGATAAAGGTATATGTATGGTAACCTTAGAAAATTGAGCACCTAGTTTCCTAATGGCTCAAGGAAACAAGTTAGTTTAAAGTCCAAAACAATTCTATTAGATTGCATGTGATAGATTTGTTTAGTTTTATATATGTGATGTATAGGTATGATCAAATGAATGCTAATACCATGCAATTAAATTGTAAATTAATGGGACTTGGATAATTAATTAAAAATCCTTCATAAAATATTAAGTTAATGCCTAAGCATGATAAATCACCTTTCATTATTTATAACAAGATACTCAAGTTTTGACCATGGGAGATTTGTTGAGTCACTTAAGGTTCTTGCTGTTTGAGCAACTTGACTTGTGAATAATAGGTCTTACTCAACTAAAACTATGCTGTTCAAATGTGAAAAGCTTGACCCCATGGTTTTAGAGGCGATGGTTAGGCGAAATGCATACAATGCATTTAGGCAAAGAGTTGCTACCTAACTAATCTAGGAGTTGCATAGAGATGCAATTGGTAAACTAAGTTATCTTCTCAACTAGTTTTTACATGGTTTGTCAAGTCACTCAAGGTCACGTGGGGATGAAAAAGTCCCAGCTCATTTAAAAGTTCAAATGTGAATTTCTCAAATTATGGTTAAGGGCTATAACTTTGATAAAATGAAGAGAATAATCATTAAAGTATTAAAACCTGACTTAGCAATTACCTGTTGCATGAAATTGACACTATACACGTTTTGAATTCATATAGGATGTAAAAAAGTGAATATGACTAGGAACTTGTCGCTGCATAGTATATTTGATGCCAATATATTAATGGGACAAAATCGATTATCTAGTCCTATAGTATTAAGATTTTCATAATACAAATCGAATGGCATATTCAAGAATAGCCCACCAGAACAAAGGCAGTTTATCAAGTTCATATATATGACCTTGATCTAGCCGCATTATGATGGTGGCTAGTAAGGCGACTGAACTTTAAAAGGGGCAAGTGGCATTAACACTCATGAAATCATTTAAAGCCTTATAGAATAATTCGATAAAGACAATCATGATGAGAATTTTGACATCCTTAAGGGATTATTCCTAAGCAAGATGTCAGAAGGTGGCTTAATCAGGCTTCATGTGATAAGATATGTTTCAAAACTTAAGCACTTTAATGCGTAATAGATCATGATCCTTGCATTGTCATTATACTTTTTTATGAAGAAAGACATATGAAGTAATGAAGAAACATGCTATAATTGTGAAGAGCTAGATCAATTAAGCAAAGATTGTAAGGAATACTTTGATATTATCAAAGTAAGAAGCTCATAGAAATTTTGTAATTAAACATGTTTTGAGATTAATTCACTTTTCTTGGTATATGATAGCTACCTAGATCTTGGCACCTAAATATATGTGACATATTGTAGAAACCAAATAAAATGAGTAGCGAAAATATATTACAAGAATAGCAATCTTATTGATATTGATCAAAGCTGGCCTTCTTATTAATGTTTTCTTCAAACATTGTCATGATTCATTTTGGTAATCATATGCCAATTGAGTATGATTGTTAGCATTTGATGCTGTCCTTAGATCTATTTCTCTTTGGATAAATCATTAATCATAGAATTTGTTCAATATCATGGTCTTATCATTCTCAAACATAGACTGGTAATTATATTGAGAAATGTTAATGGGTCGATATAAAAGAGGCAATGCACATGATGCAAATTAGGCTTGTAAACCTATTTAGAAAAGTTTATGAAATTTATGATTTATTATTGAATATTTAGATTTTCTATTTTTGGCAGTTGTGGACTAATTATGAGGATATTATTTTAAATAATGTTTTGGAAACTATGCTAGTATATGGATTACATGCTACTTTATTTTTTCATTTAATAAATCATAATAGATTTATTCTAAAAACTTTATTTATCATTATAACAACAAAACATATAATTAATAAGTTAAGGCCTAAATCCATTGAAATTCAAAAAGAGATTTGAATTAGATACCCAACAACAATCTTACAAATGAAAGATTTAATAGGAGCTCATATGAGTTATTAAAGGTTAATAATTATGTCTAGTGACAACAAATTATAAACACTTGGATGTAATTTAGAAATGTTTCAAACTAGAAGGATTAAATATTTCTATCTATAAGCCATTAAAACATATCATTTCGTTTTTTAGCTTAAGGAAATGAATCATTTTGGATCATCAGCTATCGAGCTAATTAGTTAATTCCAATAGTTTTAAAGAGAACTAAGCCGTGTGGTTGGAATCAAAGTCTTATTGTGATCCAAATAGTTTAATGACTCAATAATAGAGATTATCATATATGAATAAACATATTGTCCATAAAGAACACTAAGAGCAATGTGATTATTTCAAGTGCAAATAGGAGATGTTAACGTATGCCCTTGAACCCATCGATTAGGACATAGGATAGATAGTCAATTAATTGCATACCTGTTACTAGTTTAGTAACATAAGATTTTGAGTGGCATGATTGATTATCATGAAACCACTAATTGGGTAAAGCTCATAAAGCTTAAGAAGCCTCACAAAGGAATTGCAAAATGCTATAATTATGAGATCCTTATGCATCAAAGATAAGTTCCTCAAAATGTTCTTGGTCATCGTATCATTAAGATGAAGCATTGGTAATGCTCAAAGACCAACTTGCGTTATGCCTTCTTGCTTAGGAAGGAAGCAAACGATCTCACAGGTTAAAGTGGGAAAGATACATGAGATGCATAAGGGTGATTGTTTTATGGAAACAAGTTTATTGAACATAGCCCATTTGAGAACTCCATTGATATTAATCACTCAAGTGTCTATGAAATATGTTCTCATGTGCCATAGTCACTTAAGAATTAAATGGAATAGTCTTTAGACTTTTGATACTAGGTCATCTCGTATGGAAAGTGTCATACTTAGAGATCATCACAAATAGGTCCAAAAGGATGGATACCAAAGGGAAGGTGTTTTTAGGTGTGGCATGAAGCATATGGTAGATAGATAAGTGTTTCAGAGAGGATTGACCACTCCCAATGACATTGGAGATATATCCTTAACAAACTTAACTATGGCTAATTGGATTAAAGTCTTTGGCCAAAACATAGTGAATTATAGGGAATCATTCCTTATAGATTCATGAGTTGTATGATCTAAGATAGACTGGAGCTTGAGTAGACACTACATCATGCTCTTGCTCAATCTGAGATATCTAGTGAAAGAATCGTATTTCACTGATAGGTTGGTTACTGCAAGGTTTCAATGAGGTCACATTGACTCTTTAACATTTGGGTGGTAATGATGGGTTGCTAGCTCTCATTCTTGATCTATGGACATGGTTAATGAAGTTAATTATGCTTATTGCCAACATGTTAGGAACTTAATGGGTAACATATAATATGATAGATTTGATTAGTTATGATTGAATTAAATGAAAAGTAATTAATTAGAGGGCCTAATTGAATAGTTCATTTAAGATTTGTCTTAAGATAAAAATTAGATTTGTGAAATCTAAATTTTGTTTCCTATTTAAGACATGGTAGATAAGGTTGTCTTGTTGAGATAATGTCTAAATTAGGACATACCATGTCCAAGTAGATAAACCTTATTTTAGTGGAAATAAAGTTTCATTTAGACTACGAGTTTAATTGTAAATCAAATTGCTCTCTTTTTGTAACCTTTTTACTGAGTATCACTTTTAATAATCTTGTGATATTAATTATTAAATAATTAATATTAAACAAGATTAATATTAAGTTTAAAATAGTTTTAACTAAATAAGGATTTTTTAAAGATAAAATTCATAGAGATAATTATAATAGCTAATTAGGTTTCCAATTTATTTATCTAACTTTATAATTATTGGATAATTATATATATTAGGTAAATATTATTTATAAGTTAAGTAAAGAATTTAAATTATAGAAATAAAACTCATGGAAACCTAACTTAGTTGATTAGCTCATGGTGCATTTAGCTTAGGTTTTGAACCTTTGCATCGTGGCTTGGGCCGATTACACTCTTGCTTATTTTAGGCGTTTGGTTCAACCATAATAAGGAGAAGATGTTTGATCAAATTAAGTTACTCAAGAGTGAAAAAGTTTCATTTTCCACAAAGAGTTTCAATTTGATCAAAGCTCATCCTTGTTTACTTCAAGTAGGAATTGGCTAATACTAGTATATAAAAAGGAGATAGGTTAAATTAAAGATAGATGAATAATTGTTGTTAACTAAAAGAGAGAATACTTTGTGAGTTGAGAAAATTAGTTCTCTTATTCTCCATAGTTATTGCCCAAATAGCCATATTTTATGCATCCTCCTTCTCCCTTTGCTGTATTTGCACCATTACCCTTCTAGAATAGTTCACAAATTGAGTGATCAAAAAAGAAAGAAATCTTTACCTTTTAATTGCGCATAAAAAACTTTCTGGCTAACTCTAGAGAACCACTAGAACTCAAAAAGGTTTCAATAGCCATCTATGTGGATTACTATTAAAGGTAGGATAGATGTGCTACCCTTATCTCAAAGATCTTTTTAAGAAGCCATTTTAGGGAACCTCTAAAGATTTTTTGAATTATTCTTAATTCTAGTTTAGGATATCTGAGAGTTAGGTAATCCTTAAATACATGGATGTTTAAATTTTGGTACAAACACTTTAAAGTGTACTACACATAAGTTCCTTATAAAGATTCGCATAAACGTTTGATTGTTTTTTAGTTTATATTTTTGATTGCTTTTTTAATGTTATTTTATTGATTTTGAATCCAATACTTACATGATGCTGAACTTTATGGAGATTGATGATTCCTTCAATGCCAAAGTGAAGATAGATCTTGTACACATTCTTTTGAACATTTTGGATAATTAACTTTGACATTGAGCATGAATATTCTATTCTTTGACATAAGAACCCTTGCTATCAAATTATGTGTTGCATCTAGACCTATCAATTAGTAGGTTAGATTGGTTTCAAGTTAGGTTAATTTGGGTTAGGTTATTTTGAGTTTTTAAATTTTTAGATCATTTTCAAGTTTAGGACACTAAATTTTGGGTCATTTTGGATTTAGGTTATTTTAGATTTGGGTCATTTTAGTTTTGAATCATTTTTATGTTTGAGTCAATCAGGTTTAATACTTAAGTTAATGGGGTTCAAGCCATTCTAGATTTAGGTAATTTCTAGCTTAGGTCAATTGAGTTTAGCACTCAGCTTAATTGATTTTGGGTCTATTAAGTTTTGCATTTAGGTTTATCGAATTTGGTTATTATAGTTTTAGGTCATTTCAGGTTTAGGTCATTTCAGGTTAATTGTTTGGGTCAATTCAGGTTCGGGTTATTTTGGGTTAATATTTCAAGTTTAGGTCATTTCACGTTCACATTATTCTTGATTCAAGTAATTTGGGCTTGATTTTTTTCAAGTTGACTTTTTCTAATTGAATCGGGTTAGGTCAAGTGGGTTGGTCGGGTTTTTTGAGTTTAGGTCATAATTAATAGGTTTAGTTGCATCTTTTAAAGTGCCACAACCAATTTTTAAGTGAATGTCATAAACCTTAAGCAACTGTCCCAATCTCAAGATATTTATTATCAAGGAAGGAACATAAAAGACTAGAGAGATTTATTTATGGTTGCCATCTTTTGTAAGGATTAGAACATCATCTTTGCTTTCAATTTATACCTCTACATTATCAAAAACTTGCTTTGATGCCATTTTGATGTAGATCGAGGAGTAGGAACACTCAACATTTCTTGAAGAAACTCTCTTAGATTAGGTTTCTTTAACTTTGCATGACTTATGAATTCCATAAACAAAACTATTCATAGGTACACACTTGACACCATTGCAATAAACCTATTCTCTAAAGACTTAATCCACCTATTGATTAAGTTCATTAATAGCTAGATACCAAGAATCTACAAGCACTTGAATGTACAGATACATGAATTATAATTAAGGTAGATACAAGAATCAAATTTAAATGGGGTTCAATTACATTAGTTTCATGAACAATGTTAGTTCGGTCAAAAAGCCCTTTTGATGATATCTTGGTTAGGCTTTCAAACTAAATCTCATGAATAATGCAACCGAAAAAGGCAGCCTTAGAATTTCAAATTCGGTTGAAACTTTATTCATTTTCTGCCCAAAAACTCATATTTTATTTTTAATCAAAATTACTACTATGCCCTAAAATTGTTTGATTCTATAATTTAAAAATGTTACTTTAACAATTTTTGTATACGAATGAATTGATTTTATTGAGAACTTTTCCATATGAGAATTTTGAGAAACTGGTTTCAAGTTAATTATCTCTTACTTTTTGGTTATTTAATATATGTTATGTTTATATAGATATTGTTTTATATCGAAAGAAAATACTATTAATAATTTTTTATTTCTTCATTTACTCAATTAAAAAATTTTTAATCACAAACTACAACTATAACTATAATTGAAAGTTATTCCCAAGCAATGGATTTCAATTTTGGAGTGCTTTGCTTTGGGAAAACTAAGTACTGGTATTAAATGGGTTTAAAAGGTTATTTAGAGTATTGCTAATTCTTTAGTGAATAAGAAAAGAAAGATGGAAGAAAGGAAAAGAGGAAAAATAAGAGAAATTTTGGATGTTTGTGTCACAGTCGTGTTCATATTGCTTTTGAAGTCATTATTGTATTCAAGATATTATAACTTATGTAAATTTTAATATGGTAATAATTTGTTTTAAGAAGATTTTGGTACATTCATGTATTCAGGTGTTCATGATATTTTTCTATGTTCTATCGTGTTTTAATAATTTTTCTTTTAATTTTAATTTCATTATGCAAGTCATCCGATGTTTGCATAATTTGTCATATTCATTTTTAACTCTATGTTCATTAACTTATGAACGAGATCATTGTATAGCCATACATTAATTTAAAGATCAGGTTTAAAACCTTAATTTGGTTTCCTTCAATTTTGGCTATAAAAGTTTTACACATTAATAATTCATTTTATGTAAATTTTGAAATGTTTGTGTATTAGTGTCATGCTTACATAGTTTTTTTGTCATTTCATATTGCAATTATATTTCCAGTATTATGTTCACGTTGTATTCAAGTCATCCATATTTTGCATAATTTGTCATAATTATTTAATTTTGCTCTAAATTTATTGATTTAAAAATTAAATCAATTTCTACATTATCATAAATATTGAGTTTAAAACTTTAATATAATTTCTTGAAGTTTAGCAAAGGCATATTATAATATTAACTAATATATATATATATAATATGGATCAACGAGAGAAGAAGTAAAGATATTATTAACGAAGAAAGAGAGACAAGAAAGAAATCTAGAAAAAAAAAGGAAAAAAGAAAAAGAGATGGTTCAATCCAAGGTTAGTTTTCTTCAACGAGAGTTCACGTGCACTTGACCCTTCATTGTTTGCTTCATTGTAATTGGAACTATCATCATAAAATTCTCCCCTAGTCTCATCAGTAAAAAACCCTTTCTTTTTTATGTGTACAATGTGCAATTTTATGCGCTTTTATAACTTATATCTGTATAATTATATTTATCATATTTTTATTAGTCTTTTTTTTGTGCAGAGGAAGATGTCAAAAACTCGCCCTTCACTTAGAAGCACAAGAGATAAATAAACCCTAGATTCTTACTCATATTTTTCATTTTTGGTAAAATTGAATTAAACAAAGGATTAAAGGCTTGATTGTCTTTTAAAAAGGTTTCAAAGAATTTGCTTTTTTTTCTTTTTGTTTATGACAAAGATCTTATAATTGTGTTACAAGTTAATATAATTTTGTTAGTTGCAATAATTTTTGTTTTTTCTATTCATTGCTCTAAGAAAGTAATGTTTCAACATCAAATAAGCAAGAGGGTTACCTTTAATTTTGACATATATTGTCTATAACATTAAAAAGGTAATCATCGTGCCTTCATTTATATATATTTGAAGCTTTGAACCTTTAACCTTCTTTAACATGTATATAATTGAAGTGTTTTCTGCTTTCATTAAGCTAAATAGAATTGTGAAGGCAAAATACTTTGAACTTTAAGAGGAGTTGATTAAATTGACTTATGAGATATGTGGCGATCCTAAGTTAAGCATGTTAGCATGACATTTCAGTTTGTTTCAATCTAAATATGTGAATAGAATAGAAACAATAGGAGAGAAATAAAATGAAGTGAAATTTGATCTAAGAGGATAATGAAAATCAATAGAAAATTGATATAAAGTTACAATCATAAGAAAATTTGCTTACTTTTTATCCATGAATTAAGGGGTATACTTTTAAAATTAAAATATTTAGTTAGAGTTTCAATCATTTAATATCTTTAAATAGCTTTGTTAAATGAGCAATGGGTGCTTTGTATTTTCTTTTCTTTAGTTTTTTTCCCTCTTTCTTTATTTGAATACATAAAAACTATCCAATCAATTTTACTCAATTGCATCATTGAATCATTTAACAAAACACATAAAAGAAATATCTATCCTAGAAAACAACACATATTTCCTATGATATATATATCTATATGATTGATAATATAGAGAAATTTAGCTTCTTTAAAATGAATATACAATATAAAAAGTCAATTTAAAATCCGTAAGACATCTCTCATTAAAGAACACCATTAATCAAAATACATTTCGTTGTGTATGTAGACACCTGATTTTGTCCAGGCCAATATTTTAAGTGTCAGAAGTCATCGTTCGAGGCATCATCAAGGTCATTCAAAGAAGCATGGGTCAAGTTCCCACCATTGTCAACTAAGGTAAAGAGTTCGAGAACTCAAAAGTAATAAAAATCCTTATTTTTGCATAAGTGTCTTGATAGAAGGGCCCGAGGTATCGATACAAGTCTCCATGTCATCCAAATTCCAAGGTTTTGCTATTTGTATCGATACCAAGGCTGTTTTTATCAATACAAGTTATGTCATAACTAAAATCATGATTTTTGCCCAAATAGTATCGATACAAGAGTGCATGTATTGACACAATGAGTTGGGTATCGATAAAAGAAGCTGGTATCGATAAAGCTTGCTGGTATTGATACACCATGCTTTGTATCAACAAAAATTCAAAGTATTGATACTTTTCGGGCTTTTGTTGCTCAATTTATCGATATAAAAGGCTATTTTGGCCTAATTTGAGATATTTTCCATTTTCGTACCATAACTTCAAAACTCAAATTTGGTCATGACATTGGCCCCAAAAAGCATCCAATATCAGACATACCTTCATAAAATCATGTGGATCTAATTTTTGGGCTCTAAATTTTGAATTAATACATTTTAAAATAGCTCATTGAGCTTGGCGTCAGAGTATTTCAAGAAAAAATCTAGTTTTATAAAGGAAAACTTGAAACTACTCATCTGATCAACTAATGTATGAATTTCTTTGCCTACAAGAATTAAAGTTAACCAAACAAATGATGAAAGGTTTCACCTTGTTAAATAATTCATCATATTGTGCACACCAAAAGCTTTATATGACCTTACTGCTAGGTCATCTTAGTGGTGAAAGCTATCCACTATAGAATAGAATCTTTATTAGTTGAGAAAAAAGCCTTCTTTTACATCAACCACCAAAAAACCCCTCAAGCTCCACCCTTTTATAAATCCTGTCTTACATCAGCCACTAATAAAAACTTCTACCTCTTTAAAAAATCCCACTCCCATAGTTCCCTTTCCACTCTTCAAAAACCATTCCAAAACCTATCATTTCCCTAATCTTTACCCTAAAAACCATCTTTCATACCACCAAAACCAAAAGCTCTTTCTTTGCATTCATTTCTTGCTAATTCATAGTGAAAAAAAGAAAGTGAGCTGAAAGTTGCTAGAGTACTGCGTAAAAATATAGCTTGGAGTCCAAGCTTCCATTGAGGTATATCTTCTATCTTTGCTTCTTTTTATTTTTTTGTTTTCTTTTATCATCATCATTTTAGTGAACCTCCATGTTTCCCTGACCCTATTAAGATTTCCATGCATTATTTTAGCTTTGTTTATGGTAACTTTAGGATTTTCATGACTTTCTTAATGCTTCAATGGTGTTTTGATGAACTAGCATTGCATACTTCTTGTTGATATTAAAACAGCCCCTGCTCTTGCATTATTGCCATGTTTTCCTTCATCATAACATGCTCATTTCCTATAGGCATGCTTAGCCTAGCATATTCTAATCTTGATATACGTTAGGATGCATTTTCATTATGATTTCTTTGATAACGTGCATAGATAGCTTCCTATTTTGAGTGGTTGCCCATGTTTGATAGTTTCACTTAGTTTAGTTCATCAAATATTTGTTGAAATGCCGTTATGATGTTTGTAAAAATCTATTTTCAAAGGAAATCGCAAGTTAAGTCCACACCAACCTTAATCAATAGGGATTAGAATGGATTTAATGTTTTTAATATATAGGTTCTCCAATCTTAGGGATATATCAAACATAAATGTTTGGAATCATAGCCTCATTAGGCTCAACAAATTCCATTTTAATCCAAAACTAAGGAATGGTTTCAAATATTTAGTTTAAATCTTGTTTCGAGCCTATCGTTACCATTTGGTGTGGATAGTGGATAGCTTAGTGGTTTACTCTATAGGAGTTAGATTGGCCTGTTACTTCACTACCATGAACCTTAGTAATTGGACATTCGCATGTCGACACCTTGATGCATGACTATAAAAGCCTTAATCTGAATAAAACCTTATTTTGGTACTTATAGCACAGTAATCCCAATTTAAAAAATTATTCTCATACTCAAAATGATTTTTTGGAATTTTCTAGCTTTTTTCTTGGAAAAGGCTCTGAGTTATCCTTAAAATGATAGATTGTTTGCCCTCGAATCATTCCTGATATAGAAGTTATGATTTTTTGAACCTTTGCTATCCGAAACCACTGATATCAGCTCTTCACATTTTGTTTGGGCAAATTTGACCCATCAAACTATTTTTCTAGATTTTTTTTTAAACATTTTCTTGAAAAGTTAACAAAATCCCCTTTTAAAAAAGTATTGTTTGTGATTTAACGATTCTAAATGAGTCTGGAAGATTTTTCGAAGTTCACTACTCTCTTTTTCTAACACTTGCTATCAATATTGACTCAAACCTGGTTTCAAAAATTAATTATGCCTAGAAAGCGATTTTCTAGGATTCTTAGAATAATTTTACATTAATCCCTATCAAGTTATCTTTCCAATAGTATCTTATTTGCCACTAGAAACCATTAAACCAAGCTGAAATAAATTTAAGCAGGTGGGTAGCATGATGTATCCCCTGTTTTTGCTAAACTTGAGAAAATTCACTTGGATTTTCTTGAGCCATCTTTTTTAGTCCTCCGAATGCCTCGAAATAAATTCAAATAGTTTCCCTATGGTGTTATGAGCAATGAACTAGGTCTCTTTAGGCTCAGATCTAAACTCAAAATTGCTTTCAAAGTTAATTTCCATTTCTTATTGAAAATGTTTTCCTTCCTAAAATTTATTTTCTTTAAAACTACTAAAAATTTCGATATTCAAAAATCACTCAAATTCTTTTTTTGAAGGGATACTCAACCTTGCTTTTTCAAAAGGATTTTCCAGCCCCTTTTTCTCTAAAGGGGTACTCTAACCCCACTCTTCAAAATATATCCAAAATCAAAGTTTTCTTTCTTCTAGGCTTTCTTAGACCTTTTATCAACTTTTTTATGCCCAAGACGGCCACTGAATCCCAACAAGTCTTAAATTTGTCAATTTGATTATTCTTTAATAACCGAAGTCAATTATGAGATACATCTTGACCACTCTTCCATTTTATTTTCATGTATTCATCTTTAATGTAGCTTTTATTATATTCCTTCAAGTTTTACTAACCCGTTTCTCTTCTTGATGATGATTTGCATTCATGCTTTCAAAAAAAATTGAATTTCATGAAACACGAGGCACTATTCTACATTATTATCTGTATAAGGCTTAACATAAATTATCTTTTTCCAAATCAACCAGACCTCATTTTACCAAATCTTTTATGTTTCTCCTCCCTTCTAGGTTGCATAAAAAGATATTAATTAAACTTTTATCATAAAAACCCAAATCCAATATTTAAAATTTCGCATTCATAAAAGGGGATTACACATAAATAATGATCGTATGAAAAATAGAAGGAAATTGAGACTTTGATAATTTATGTCTAGATGGTACTAATTTTATGCATCGTGAGGGTGCTAACCTTTCCCATGTGTAATTGACTCTCAGACTCTTGTAAAGTGAACTTTGGTATACGCAATCTATAAAATTTAGTGTTTTGAGTTTTGTAACTTAAATCATCAATTTTAATAGGTATTCAATCATATCTAGCCTAAAATGATTGATGCCGACTCAAAGTCATGGTCATTTTGTAATGGTCATTTAAGACCGATTGGATGAGCAATTTATTAGACAGTCCTCGCCTTGACTTTTCACTCTACCATGCCTAGTTTAAATCTCGATCGAGGGATAATCTTAAGGCAAATTCCCTTTCCCTTTTCATTTTTAAGTCATAGTGTCACCACGCATGCCTGTGGGGGTGCACATTGTGATAGTGTAATTATAATTTAATCTTTATGTTTGATTGATTATGTAGCATCACTGTGTTGGTTGATGATATATACTAGCATGGTTTCTTTATTGTTAGCTAATGGTGAATGTTCTATAATGAATGCAATAGAAATCTTGGCCAAAGATTTGTAAGTTCCTTAAAATGATTTTAATGCCTTTGTTTTATTGTAGGTGATTATTTACAAACATTGTTTGAGTGCCTATATAACTTGAATAAAATTGACATTTTTTTTGCACTTATTATTTTTAGGTAATGATTGAACAGCCCAACCTTTTAATCCAGTAAAAAAGTTTATATTTTATCCATAAGCTTATTTTCCTAAATACAGAATTATATTTCATTATGAATAACCATTTGTTTTGCTCATAATTTTGTTAAGAAAAGAACCAGTAAGAGTAAGCCTTTTAGGCAAAAGCAATGCCATTTTCTAATGCTGTAGGTCCTTCAAGCGAAGCATGTGAGTTAAATGCTAAAAGTGCTGCAACTGTGAATAAATAAAGATGGCATTTTTAAGTGTTCTATTACATTGCTATTGGAAGATTATTTTCCTTTTCCTATTGTTTTTCTTTAGTTTAACTTTTTTAATACTATTATTTAAATATGAATACTTGATCTTATGCTAAGTTAAAGTCTTTTATTGCAAGAAGATTTTGTTATTATTGGTAGACTAATAATACTCTTTTATGTAAGTTCTCAGCCTTTAAAAGAATATGATTTGAAGATTTTCTAGTAAGATTTTTATGATTTGGGTTGCTCTCAAATTGTTTACGAGTTGCCTTTGATAAATTATATTTATTAGATTTATACTCATTTTGATTTTTGATCTTTTTTTTTTTTTGCTTTCTATTGTTTTGTTTACATAGATTTCATTTATATCCGAGCGCTCTTTTGAAGCTATTATTGCAATTAGTATGTTAGCTCAAACTTATCTATGTTGACCAAAATGGTAAGATTTTTATGCATTCTATCTCTATTTTACATGTTCTTATCATTATTTTTACAATTATCTTTAAATATAAAATGCTTCATTTATTTGGCCATATCTAAAATTAATATTTAAAGAAACTATCAATGTTGGATTGTTATGTACATCATGAAAAGCATGAAAAATTAGGGTATCATACCTTACATAATCAAAGAGCAGTGCAAATTCAAGTACAAGGTTAAGTTAATTTGGTTTTCTCTTTACTTTTATAATAATTTTATGAACATAAAATGATTTTATTTAAATAACTCTATTTGCAATTTACACTTAAAGGTCGATAATAAACTTTTATGCACAACATGAAAACCATTAAATACTGCACATATATAAGATTAATAAATAGGACACACCTTGTGTTTATCAATAAGTACTGCACATATATAAGATTAATAATCCATTTACATTTTTAACTCTATACGTTATAACAAGAACTATTCAAATAAATATACTCTTTGGTTTCTTTTAACTTATTAGGAGGAACCATGTGGTTTTAATGCACCCTTAAGCAATAGTCCTTTACTAACGTCTATTACTAGGTAAATTAATTTTCTACCAATATCAGTCATGTGATTATTAAAACTTACGTATTTATTAAACCTTTGAAATATTATTCAATGTTATATGTCTATTAATGTTCAAAAAATTCTCTACCAAAACTCAATTGTATAGTATTGCACACTACTTTTAGTTCGAATTTTTATGCATCTGCCAGTAATAATTTAATTTCATTATCCTACAATATTACTTGGGTTCTTGCAAATTTCATCTACATTACTCCCTATTTTTATTATTAACTAAAAACATTTTTGTAAGCATGACTCATCAATTTTTAAAAGAGCTAAAGCTGTTCAAGCCAATGAGGATAATAAAAGTGAGAATAATTTGTCTTTGCAAATCAAGAACTCAAGCTAAGCCAAATAAATTATTAAGCCTAAACTTTTTAGTCACTAATATAAATATGAACAAAAAAATTCCTTCATGAAATATATTGATATGATGGGTGCAACTAGATTATTGTGGATTAGATATATTTGTCAGTTAAATTCTTTAATTTCCTACTGAAAAGCATTTGAAATTTTTGTCTATCCATTTGCAAAGCAATGTTTTAAACAACTAATTTTGTCTGACCTTTTTAAAACTAATTATGCTTAATTCAAGACCTTAGATGAAATGCACCCATCTTTCTTGCTCGATCAATTTTTGATTTCTCGAGACTTAATTTTAAGGTTTGGAATGCCTAAGGACCAAATTGAATAAAGGGAAACACTGGGAAGGTCAAAACATGTCATTTTCATGCAATTCACAAAGATATGTCAATACAATTTATTAATACGTCGATACATCATTAGGTTAAGGTTATCTCATGTCTATGGGAATGCAATTATAATGATACAATTGCATGATGTATCGATACAATTGAAAAATGTATCAATACATCATGCATTGTATCAATATATCTTCAGGTTTTCACATTTTTTAATTGTGGGAAGCAATTATATCAATATAACACAAACATATCGCTACTACATGAGATTTTTGGGCACAAGCAAGTTGTTACATCCAAATTTTCTAACTTTTCACCTTCTTAATGGACTTAGATCACTTCATAATTAGCAAGGGATATTTCTCTTGTAATTTTACATCAAACAACAATGCGTCTGTATTGAAAATTACTTATATAATTAAACCATTAGAACTTGAATAGACTTAGTGATATTAATGCTCCAATTATGCTTGAAAACCAAATGGCATTTGTCTTATTGTTTTCTAACTATTTCAAGTCTAGTTTAGTTGAAATGTAATAGAATACTATTTTGAGTTAGAGTTAAAAGCCTTTTCTTGCATAGGATAAAGATATGGCCATTTTGAAAGGGTAGGCCTCTTTATGGGCACACTTCTAGGATTGCCCACTTAGATCAGTTGAATCCATGCCCTAGTTGATTGTTCTAATACCTTAATCAGATTACATAAACCTCATATGATTGCTTTGCAAATAAGCTTGTATGAAGTGTCAAAATGTTGAAAGAGGTGCATAGGATGAGTAGTAATCAACCAAAGGGGTTTTAAATTCCTATGGACATTTTGAGAGGACAGAGTTTCGACTTTCCGTTAAAGCAGGCAACAGTAAAAAAAAAGAGAGCAAAAAAAGAAAAAAATGAAAAAAATGATTATCTTTAAGCTTCGGCACTAAGGTTGTCTTTCTTTTAATTTTTATTTTCATTATATATTTTTTCTTCTCTTTTATGTGAGTTTGAGGATCCTAAGCCATGCTTAGATAATTATTTGTGCCAAGATATGATAACCAAGTTATGGCTAAATCTTGAGCTATGAACTTTAAAGGCTTTTTTTTTTGTTTTCCTTAATGATTCTTGTTAAAAGTATTTTAAAAATTAGATTTTGATCTAGAAACCTTACTTTCTAAATGTTTTATGTTGAGTTTCTTAGTTTTCATGTGGTTTTCATCAGGTAATTTCTTATGTTTCAACTTTAGTTTCACTCTTTATATTACTTATATTTCATCTTATGTATGATGCATGCATTTTGTGACCTTTCCATGCTTCATGACCATGATTTATCTTTCCATGCATTTTCTAATTTTCCATGAACACATTATGATTATGACAAGATTTCCATGCATATCAATGAATCTATGTATGTTCATGTTGATGAGGTATTTTATGCCTAAAATCATGTATGATGCCATACTTGTATGTTTAGTGGTGAAAAAAAGATGTTTATTGGTGTACATAAAGGTGGTACAAAACTTTAAGGGCCGTTTTGTAATTTTTTCCACCATGTTTTAATGCATATTAGGGACTATTATGCAATTTCATGCATTTTAAGGCCATTTATGCAATTTCATGCACTTTAGGTCATTCTAGTCATTTTTCATGTTTTAAGGACTATTATGCAATTTCATATATTTTAGGATTATTATGTAATTTCATACATTATAGGTTTATTTTAGTTTGTTTCAACGTTTTAGGGACTATTATATAATTTCATGTATTTTAAGGTTATTTTAGTTATTTTTCATGATTTAGGGAATGCTATGTAATTTCATGCATTTTATGACCATTTTAGTCATTTTTCATGATTTAGAGATTATTATGTAATTTTATGCATTTTAGGATCACTTTAGTCATTTTCCATGTTTTAAGGAATATTATGCAATTTCATGCATGTTTAGGTCATTTAAGTCAGTTTTTCAGTGATTTATGGACAATTATGCAATTTCATGTTTTAAGGATTTGGGGACCATTATGCAAATTCAGTGATTTAGTCATTTTCCATGTTTTAAGGGATATTATGCAATTTCATGCATGTTTAGGTCATTTAAGTCAGTTTTTCAGTGATTTAGGGACAATTATGTAATTTCATGCATTTTAGGGCTATTTAAGTAATTTTTCATTATTCAAGGACCCTTTAACAATTTCATGCATTTTAGAGCCACTTAGAGTTAATTTTGTACTTTCCATCAAAACTTACTAAAACGAAATCTTTTAACGTTAGTTTTTGTACTTTCTATCAAAACTAACTTAAATTGAGTCTCTAGAATCACGCAGGAATTTCGTGTTGATGCATGTTCTTTAAAGTCATTTTCACAATATTATGCTAAAAGTTACTTTATTGATGGTATATATTTTTCAAAAATCTGAGGCAATATCTCTGAGTTAAAATAATCCATAGATATGCTTCTAATATATGAAAGTTATCTTATTGATTATTTCAAAAAAAAAATGGGAATTACCTATTTAAACAAGTAAATTGAAGTTTTCAATTTTCTCAAAATAATACAACTTTTGTATTCCTCTAGGTTTTTTAGAGGGGTGTACAAAATATTTTGATTTTTGAAATATGTGGAAACTCGATTAGAATAGTAATATTAATTATAAATTATTTCAAAATATGAGAATTATAAAGATATACTAAGAAATAAAAACCAACTATAATCAAGTTTTAAGATAACACGTACTCACTCTACGCGTAATAGACTCTTGAACCCCTTTCATATGAATCTTTGGCTATTAAAATGGACTTTGGAGTTTGTTTTTGAGGGTTTCATAACCCTCAAAAGATAAACTTCAGTAGATGACCACTCTTACCTATCCAAAATAGATTGATGGTGACTACGAGTTATTTGGCCATTTTGTAATGGCTATTTAGGGTTAAGCCAGACATGTAATTCGATTCGACAATCAAGTCCCATCCTAATGTAAAGAAAAGAAAAAAATTATCCGTTCCAAGTTTGACATGTTGGATTCATGTTTGATGCATTACGATAAATGTAATTCAATTTATGATTCAAAGTAATGATTCATAATTTTTTCTTGCAAATTTAAAAGTCATCTTTGCCTAATCAACAAAATTCAAGTTTGTTACCCTAGAAAAACTCAATGTTATTCATCGAGATATTATGATAAGATTCCATGCTATAATTCAAATTTTGATTCTTACTTTCAATCACTATCAATATTATTTTTTGTCACTTAATTGGAGTGCAAATTCTATGAAAACACTAATATTTCCAAATATGAATATATTACATCATTTTGATTTTTTTTCTTTACTTTTGTATTACATATTATAGTCCCACAGTAAAGTAATAATCCATGCAAAATTGGAGAAATTGTAATTATGCATTCCTCACATGCTCACTGTTAATGGTTTATCGTAATCAATCATCCTTTAGACAATTCTTTTTTGTCACAATTTCTCTAGTTCCAATATGATATTGTCTTAAAGTAGCAATAAACATATGTTCATTAATTAATTTGATATATAATATATAATACTCATCCCATTGGCTAATGTAGTATAAAAGTAGAAGAGAAACAAGATACCATAGTTCTAATCAAGATTTTTTTGATGAGTTATTGATCTGGATAGTAAGGTCCTAGGGGAAGCAAGAGGCATATTGAGAAAAAAGGTAGCTTTGGTTGGTGGCTTACATCTTAAAGTTTAATTTGTTTTTCTTTTTGCTATTCATATTATTTGGATAGTTACATTAAAATAAGCTCACCTTAAAATCAAAGTTTTGTTTCTTTAAAAAATTACCTATGTTAGCTAGGATGTATTTTTGTATCTATGCTCAATGCTAATCATTGAAATTACCTGTTCTCAATGTAATGTCATGTGACCCTTAGCTTGCTTAAAATAAATCATCAAGTGTTTTCCAATAGTTGCGGGTGAAACAAGTTTATATTGACAATTTGTTTAGACTATGTTGTTGTCTACTTATTGAAAAACATATGATATTTTGTTGTTGCTATTGGTTAAATTAATTGTTGCTATGTTAAAAGAAAATAGATTGTGATCCAAAACTTAATGTGTTCTATTTTTTTACTGTCAAGACATTTTGTTATTGCTATTGGTTAAAATAATTGTTGGTGTGTTAAAAGAAAATAGATTGTGACCCAAAAAGCTTAATGTATTCTATTTTTTTACTATCAACATAATTAATGAAATTTATAAAAATAAAAACTAAAAATAAATATAGAATGAATTTGTAATTTTTATTAACATTACATAAAAATAACAACCACTGTAGACTTTGTAAAAAAAAATACAACCATTGCAGCATCTCCGGGTATGCTAATAATATTAAAGATGATATTCGACTTTAAAACAAGCATAAACTTACCATATATTAAAATGTGACTTCATTTTTTTTTTATTTTTTTTAAGGACATCTCGATGAAATTGAAAGAAAAATAAGATGGAAGCAAGGATTCAAAAAATGGTGGCGTAGTGATATAGCGATCGTTATTTCGCGATAGTGCCACCTTCCACCACCGTTATTCCAAAAAAAAGGGTGAATATTTAATTCACATAGATAGCGATGCGTAGCCACTGCAAAAAAATGGTATGACGGTGAATAGTGACAATAATGGCAAGTTATTGTCGCATTTATTTTCAGTTCAAAATTGTTATATTAAAAATATTGAGGGTTAAAGAAAGGAAAATCCAAGGAAAAAAAACATTAGCTACTCAAATATAAATCCATTCAATCAAATTTAGCTTCAATTAAACTCAATTAATATTCAAGAATGTTGATGCAACAATAGAGATGTTAAGAGTAAGGTTATAAAACAGTAAAGAGGAGAGAAGCCTAAAGCTAGACTCCATGGGGACATTCTGATGCTTAAGTCAGTTAAAAGGTAATAGAAGAAGAATAAAGGGAGAATAAAGCAATTCTAATAGCTCATACCTTAAAAGTGCTGATGCTATCTCATTATATAGGCCTTGATAGAAGTTCTACTTGATCTGGGACTCTAAGGTGAGTAAAGATTCAATGGCAATCAAATTTTCCTACTAGTGTAGAGATGAAAGTTATCCAACTATCCTTTAATGCTTATCCCTCGAAGGGGATAACACTTGCTGACTAAGTGATGAAGGGATATACTAATTACCCCCCAAGGATGTGGGTGAATATAAAGTGACCGTTCACAAACTAATAATGTCTATGGCAATCTAAGAGGATTTAGGTCGCTTAATAATGTCGGTCAAAGATAAATTGATTGGTTAAACGATTTTTCTTTTTTTAAATTTAAATTTTGTACTTGACAAACGAATCAGTGCATTAAATGAATTTAGTGTACTTTCCTAATTAGAGAATGACACATGTCAGTACTTGTGAACTGTACACATTGATTCATGGAATGGTAGGAGTACCCTTATAAATAGCCCTTAGATTATTTTGCCACAGATTAGTGAAAATCAAAACCTTCTTTTGAGTCAACTATGTTACACTACTCTGTGAGGTATCCACCATATTTTCCAGTGAAAGTCAGATTTCGTGTGTTGTTCGTGTCTCCATTGTTGTTTTTGGGTAAGAATTTATCTGTTTTATCACATTTCTAGTAATTAAATTTTTTATTTGTTTTGGGGTAGTCATATGGTTTTGTGGCACCTTTGATTATTGTTGAAATCAATTAGATAAAAGGGAAAATTTAAAAATGAATAGCAGAGAAGTAGTGAGACAGTTATTTGTAATGAAGAATGTCAATATCTATGAGAGCAGCGATCATCCTTATACATCGTCGAAAAAGAGATAGGTGCTCCGATGGAAAAGGGTGAGGCCCAAGGGATAGGACATTTAAAAGAAGAAGGGACAAGTAGGGTAGGGGCCAAGGTAGAGAAGATGGGGGAGTGCCAATTGGTATGGCACAAACAGATACCACATAGCAAACGCCTTTGAGGAGGCGATCAATATGGTGACTGTGAGAGAGATACTAGAAGAATAAAGGTTTAATTTTTTACATTTCAAGATATCAAACCTTTTATTTAGGCAAACTATTACGAGAGTCAAAGAGAACACTGTGCCTTTCTACTTGCACATTTTTAGAAGGGGTTCCATCTTTCATTGGAACCGTTCTTTTATGAGGTACAAAATTGGTACAGAATATCACTAAACTAGCTAAAACCAAAGACGTGGGCAATGCTGGTGACTTATTTCATCGTTTGTAAGTAAAAAAGCAAGAATCCATCAGTTGAGGTGACACGACACTTATTTTCCTTGAAAATACAAGACAAGTGTTGGTACTACTTATAGTCTGCCACTAAGAAGATGATCATTGATATTCTGTCAAATGCCCACATCACCAATAAACAGTTTTTTTCGTGCAAAAACAATCTAATGCTGAATGAGGCTTTCCGAGAGTGTGGAATTTTTGCTTGCCAACAAGTAATATGAAAATTGAACTACATGTAGCTGAATTAAAACATAAAGAATATTCCTGTGGTGGCCAATTTAGATGCAGGGAATACTTAACTCCAAGGAAAATCCAAGAGCATTACCTAGGCATTTATCTTGCCAAACTACCAGTAGAAAGTGATCACTCTGTCAAACGTAAAAGTCAAAAATGTTTGGTAATAAATGGTAAGATTTATTTTTTTATCTGTGCATATATGTCCTCTTTTTTATTATTTTAACATAGTTTCTTTTGTAGAGCCCCAGTCTGTATTTGGATTGCCTCTGCCTATAGCTTTGACTTATGGGTCACCCCAACATGTGCCTAGTGTTGCCGGATCACTTGTAGTTAGAGAGGAAGTTACAAGCGAGCCAAACGTCGAGCAGCACTCAATCCTAGAGAGAAGTGTGGAAACATCAAACGAGGCCTTTGTTGCTATAGCTGTGGAGGGTACATATTTGACAACGTTTTCCTTTAGACCTTAATATTCCCTAACCTTAATTGTTTGTTATTCTATATAGGTATGGATCTCGCTACCCATGCTGCGTTAGCTGTTCGTGAAGCTAGTCGAGCTGTAGCTTCAAAAATGAAGGGCAAAGGAAAAAGAAAGGTTAGAGATAGTCAAAATAAGCCATCTATGCCCAATAGGGTTACCTTTAAGCCTCTAACTGTCAATTCAACCAAGGCTGAAGGCATTTCTCTTAGCGGTTCCTCTACTGTAGAAGCTACTACTATCACACGACTCAGGTAGAGGTTTTTTCTAGTGCTGAGGTATCTGCTGGTCTTATGCCCATGGCTGCTTTGTCCCTCAAGCCTTCGACATCTTCAACGAGGGGAAATGGATACCGGAACGAACAATCCTGAACTGAGTGCTAGGGTATTAAGTAAGGGTAAGGTAACCTATAGGTGGGGGAATAGAGTCGTTTACCCCATAAACATGAAGTTCATGGCGATAAGGAACCTAGCTGCCAATGTCGAGTCCACCTTAGCTTGCATAGTGGAAGTAAGTTTAATATTAAGTTTATGATTATTTTACCATGCTCTTTTATTTCTAACTGTGTCCTTAACAAGCATTGCATAGTCAAGTGGCTCTCACTTGTCAAATGAATGATATGGCAGCTGCGCATGATAATATACAAAAAAAGTGGTGATAAACAAGATAAAGTCAAGTATGCTTCAAACACAGGTCGACGAGCTGACCCTAAAAAAAAAAGTCTAATGAGCAAGCAAAAAAAGCTGAGAAAGAGAAAACAAAGTTAAGATCTGACTTTGAGATATGAAGGCGAAGCTTAAGTTAGCCAAAGCTGAAATTAGAAAGTTAGAGAAGAAATTAAAGGAGTTGCAATAGGCTTATATGATGCATGATTTTGAACTAATGTCCACCATGACTAAAATTTTCAAGCTTGAAATGCAACTAGCGAGTGTAGAAACTCATATTCAAAAGGAACTTACTTTGCCAAAGGATACGCTTCTCGACCAAATGATAGCTTGTTAAGGCAAATATCGACAGAACACCTTTTACGGAGTATAACTTCTTTGAGGTCCATTGGATCTGAGAGACACCAAATTTTCTTAACTTATTACCCTTCCTTTAGACATCAAGTTGAGAAGATGCATGCTAAGGATTCAACATTTATTACTCCCGTACTGAAAGAATAGTGTAAAGTGTAGGGCTAGGATGAGGGTGGGGAAGGCAAACAAGTAGATTCGACCCCTTCTAGTCAGGACCTTTTGTAAAAATTTATAAAACTTTGTGGTTGCAACCTTCATAATTTTTTGAAATAAAAAAATCTTTATTTGGCTATTTTATCTTTATGACATCGATGCATGCAAAATATTGTTGCTTTCGTTAAACCACAAGGGGTCGTATTGTATATAGACCATGCAAGGTCTTATTTCTTGTTAAATCATGCGAGGTCTCATTTTAGACCTTGTGAGGTCTTTGTTAGACCATGCGAGGCCTTATTTTTCATTGGATCATGTGAGGTCTGGTTTTTCGTTGGAGCATTTAAGATCTTGTTTTTTTCGTTGTACTGTGTGAGGTCTTGTTTTGAAGCTAATGCTAGCTTATAATATGATTTGAGGAGGCTGCAAAGTGCATGGCAAGTAAATACTTGTTTGTAAAATCCTTAAAATCTCATTGTGTAAAAGCATTTTACAGATAATATTTTTTGAGGTGGGTGGCATTCCACGTGTTAGGTAAATGCTATTCCATCATGCCCGTTAATTTGTAGGCTCCAAAACCTATCACCTTTGCAATTTAATAGGGTCCTTCTAAATTTGGGGACTACTTTTTTCTTTTGCCTGCTAGTCGACTCGCCTCACAATTTCTTAGGATCATATCGCCAACTTGAAACTATCATTGTTTTACTCTTCTATTATGATATCTTGATACTTGGTGTGCTTTGATTGCCATGTGTGCTGCATTGTCTTTTTATTTTCCTTAAGTAGATCAAGGCTTGCCTTTAGATAATGTTGGATTGGTAATGGTTGTTTGAATGCTGTGAACTTCGATTTCTACTGAAATAACAGCCTCATGACTGTAAACAAGGCTGAATGGTGTGGCTCCTATTGCCTGACACTTAGTGGTTCTAATAGCCCATAATACTCTGAGTGTCTCCTCTGCCTACACCCCCTTCGCTTCACCTAATTTTTTTAAGTTGTTGAAGTATGTTTTTATTCATGGCTTCCACTTAGCCGTTAGATCGTGGGTGTGCAACTAAACTATGCACTAAGTTGATAGGTAATTTTATGCAAAAATCCTTTAATTTATCAACAGACAACTGTTCTCCATTATTTGCTATGATAACATCAAGAATTCCAAATCGGCACATGATAAACTTCCAGATAAAGCTTGCCATGGTTCGGGATATTATTGTGGCCACAAGCTTTGCTTCAAACCATTTTGTGAAGTAATCACACCCGACAACCAAAAATTTCCATTGCCCGATTACTGGTGGGAAGGCATGCAATATGTCAATGCCCCATACACAAAAACCCACGGGCTGAAAATTTGTTTGAGTGCCTCGTAGGCTATCTTGGAATTTTTGTGAACTAATGGCACTTGTCACATCATTGGACTAAATTGGTGGTGTTCTTCCTCATTGTTGGCCAGAAGAAGCCTACCTAAAAGCTTTTTGTGCTAGTGCCTTTCCACCCAAGTGACTTGCTCAAACACCTTCATGGATTTCCCTTAACATGTAATCCACTTCACCTGGGTTAAGCCATATGAGTAGGTGGTAAGTGAAAGACTTTTTATACAAAATCCCATCAATTATTGCATAGTGGATGCCCTTTTTTCAAAACATCTTTTCTGTAGTGGGATATCTGGCGTGATGTTTTCTTGGAATAAAGCTTTTAGTTCTATCATCTAGTTGTTTTTGTCATTCTTGTTCATTTCAAAAGCATGTCGATCATAGGCTGACGATTCAATGGATTTAAGAAGGATTTGTCCTTTATGATCGATCTCTAGGCTGTTCGCCATTTTAGATATCACATTTGCCCTACTATTTTGTTCATGGGTATCCTTTCAAATGTAATGTAATCAAAGGTTTTGATGAGCTCAGAGACCATTTGATGGTATTTGGCTAAGGTCTAGTCTTTGCCTCATGTTCTCCATTGATCTGACTCGCCACTAACTGGAGTCAGTATAAACTTCCAAACAGATGGTGCCCAGGTTTTCAACCATCTCGATCCCTACTATTAAAGCTTCATACTCCACAGCATTGTTTGAAGTTTCAAATTAGAATGACAAGGGATAGTGCCATTCATGGTCGCTGGGCTTGACAAGGAAGATGTCAATTCCTAATTTTTCTTTCCCCGATGATCCGTCAGTATAAAGTCTCCCTACTTTCTTCTTTTGGCTATCAAGTTTTTCACCCTCGCTCACTTGTGATGATGTTTCTTTAGTGATGTTTGAAGGTTTAGCAGTTATGAGAAAGAGTGTTAGTTACGAACTCTGCTAATACTTGTGCTTTGATTGCCCTCCTAGGGTTATAGGTCAATCTAAATTCATTCAATTCTATGCTCTATTAGGTTATTCTACCTGCAAAATCAACTTTTTGTAGCATGTCTTTTGTAGGATGACCTGCCAGTATAGTGATAGGATACGCTTGGAAGTATTATCATAATCTTTTGGTAGCTATAACAAGTGTATAGGTGAGTTTTTTGATCTTTGCGTAATTAATCTCTCTTTCTTGGAGTGCCCTACTAACATAGTAGATTGGTTGCTGAGTTCCTCCTTCTTCTATTACCAAGACAGCTACCATTGTTTCATCAAATGCAGCTAAGTACACGAACAGGCTTGCACCAGGTTTGAGGCTTGCTAATAATGAAGGTGAGCATAGGTAACATTTTAGCTCATCAAATGCTGTCTAGCACTCTTCCGTCCACTTATACTGAGTAGCCAACCTTAGTAGCTTGAAAAAGGGAAAACATTTATCAGCCAGTTTTGAGACAAAACGGTTGAGCTAAGTGATTCTTCTTGTCAAATATTGCACTGCTTTTGTCGACTTAAGGGGTGTCATTTTTAGTATGGCCTTTATTTTTTTTTTAATTTGCTCTAATTCCCCGAGAGGACACCATAAAGCCTAAAAATTTCGCTGCCATAATCTGAACATGCACTTCATCGAGTTCAATTTTATATTATACTTTCGTAAAATATCAAAGGTGTCTTTCAGGTCAGCGATGTGTTGCTTGATCATCACACTTTTTACAAGCATACCATCGACATAGACTTTTGTGGATCGCCCAATCTGATCTTTAAAGATTTTATTTACTAAGTGTTGATAAGTGGCTCTCATATTTTTAAGCCTAAAAGTCATAACTTTATAGCAAAAAATCCCATCTTCCATAAGGAAAGATGTTTTGGCTTCATTTTGCAGGTCCATCCTTATTTAATTATATCCAAAGAAGCCATCCATGAAGGAAAAAAATAATGTCTTGCAAAAGAATCTACAAGATGATCTATTATTGGCAGAGGGAAACTATCTTGAGGGCAGGCCTTATTGAGATCAGTAAAGTCGATGCACATCTTCAATTTTTCATTTGACTTTTTAACCATTACCACATTAGTCAGCCATTTTGGGTATGTTACTTTCATTATATATTCGGCAGTCAAAAGTTTATCCATTTCTTCCCTGATCTCTAAGATCTTCTCTGAGGTAAATTTTTGCTTCTTTTACTTAACTAGCTTGGATAGGGATCAACATTTAACGCGTGCATGATCACGTTTGTATCAATGCCGAGCATATCTATGATTAACCAAGCAAAGACGTCTGCATGGTGTCACAAAAAGTTTGTCAGGTCGTTTTTGGCCTTTGGTTCCAATGAACCTCCAATTGTAGTGAATAGATTAGGGTCTGACAAGCACAACAATATCGTTGCTGTTTTCTCAGTAGGTTGAGGCTTTGGATGATGGAAATCATCCCTAATTTCCAAACAATCGAGGGTTAAAGTGCTCGAATTGGTTGGCATTATTGTATTTATTAAAAATCTACTCCTTGCTAGAGCCTCCACGTCTTCAATGGTGGCACTCTTGTTGTTTTTTATCATATTTATGGACATTAAATGGCAACGCCGAGTGATTACCTGGTCAACCTTCATGTACCCTATTTATGTCAGAAAGGGGAATTTAATTGTTAGGCAGTATATAGCGGTGATTAACATCGCTTTTTTCATAGCAAGTTGGCCAAGGATGACATTATATGCTGACGATTGATCAACTACTAAGAAGTCAACCATTATTGTGGTAGTATGTTTTCCATCACCAAGAGTGACCAGTAAACTAATAGAACCTTTTACCGGTATGGGCTGATTTATGAACCCATCTATTAGCAGTGATAGGCGCAGATCACTGTTATTGTATGCCATTTTTTGAAATACACTCCATTGAAGGATTTCTATAGTGCTGCCATTGTCAATCAAGGTTCGATCTACATGGTAGTTTCATATAATACTGACACGACTATCAAATCATTTCTATTATCAGCGACTAGTTCATCATCTCATCGCTGAACATTACTTTTTAGCTGTCTCATTTCAGCCTCTTTGAATATGTATCTACTGCCATTATAAATCGAAGATGTGACTTTCTCTTGGACTTACTGGTTGCCCAACTTTCATTGCCTCTGATAATCACCTTAATGGTTCCCATGACTAGGCATTTCCCTGCTGCTTTGTCCAAACGTCGATCGGGTTGCTAAGATGGCTCCTCATTGTTTTTCTTAATGAACTGTTTGATTTCTCCTTTCTGAATCAATGCTTCAATGGCATTTTTTAAACTGATACATTCTTTAGTTGCATGACCAATATCATCATGGAACTCATAATGCTTCAATGGGTTCCTATGGCTTTTATCTGCCCTCATAGGTGGTGGCCGTTCTACCAGGCCATCTCTCGTTATAGCAAGTAAAATTTACGTCCTGGTAGCATTAAAAGGCGTGTAAGATTCATACCTACTTATGATGGTGCCTAATCTCGTTTCCTACTCATTTGTGTTTGGTTCATCATCGATCCAGGTTTGTTATCCTAATAGCTGTCTGTTTTACTTTTTGAGCAAACTGTTCTCCTCTTTTCATGTTTCACCCAAAATAATCTCCTCGTCGATCTCTATCAAGGCATTTAAATTTACGGTTTGTAATTTCAATATCTTCGGCATCAGCATAATTTTGTGCCTTTTCATAAAGTTGGTATAGTTTCACTGGCTAGGCATTCTTGAAGGCATATTTCAGATGTTTATGGTGTACTCTTGAAATGAACGCCTAGATAGCCCATTCATCATTGAGGTCCTTGACCTCAAGTGTGGTTGTGTTAAAGCACTGGACATATTCTTAAAGCATTTCATCTAGATTTTACTTGACGGCCATGAGGCTAGCTGTCGTTCTAGCTACAGTCCTGTAACTACTAAAATGGGCTAGAAACTGTCTACCTAACTGATCCAAATTTGCAATAGACTCTGGCTTTAAAGAATAACACTAAGTTCGGGTGGGCCCACGTAAAGTCCTTGGGAATATTCTACATTGAATGACATAGGGGATGTCCCAGAGATTGTGAAACACACGAAAGTGATTCCAATGATCTGATGGGTCTACCTTACCATCATATATGTCTGGTGAAAGCTTGATCTTTTTAGGGACTGGTACGTGGTAGACAACCAAGGATAGGGGATTGTGCTCAGCTTCTAACCATTCCCGATCATCCTTATTTGGTTGTTTCAAGTTTTTAATTTCTTATCAAAAGGGCTGCCACTTGATCAGCCAAAAAGGAATCCTAGTCGGGGCAACCTATCTCCTCTTGCTTCCTATGAAGATCGCCATATGGCGTGGAATATGAACTTTCTTGGATCTCGCCACTCTTCTGATTCGTCTATTGGTTTCTTGTGCTCAGACTGTGGTGCTTGGTGCTTAGACTATGATTTTTAATGTTAGATCAACCGGGCAACTAGTTTTGGGGATCAATTTGTGCATGTAAAAGCTAATTGATTTGCTCTTGTTATTGCTGGATAATGGCCTAGTAGGTCACCAATTTTTGCTGGTGTTGTTGTTAGATGAGGGCCTCCTGGGCCATCATTTGATTAGCCAATGCTTGGAATTAGGCGAGGTAATGGCGTTGCAGATCGACCTGAGGTAAAGTAGCCATCATCGGATGTTGCAGTAACAATATTCTTGCTACAGCTAAGTTTGTTAAATCCACCGTAGGCGGATTGATAGCAGTTATGTTAGGAATGGTTGTTCCAACAATAGTAACATTTGGCAACGACGAGCTTTCTGGAGCATAAATGGTTGGATAGTGCGCAACAAGTTTCTGTTACGACGATGGCGAGTGAAAGGTTAGGAGGTTCTGAAAGTAATTCGATGATTGAGGCCAAGCATTAGGTGTAGAGGCTGTTTGAAAATAGAGCAGGACGTATGGGAATATGGTTGGGATAAGCACGATAGTTACGGCTGTAGAGAAGAGCCCCTTTGTTACAGTAGGGTAAGCTGTTATAGGGTCAAGCAGAGACCCCACGGGTGCTTAGTTTGTTGGCAAGATGGTTTGAGTGATAGGAGGGGATTCGCCTATATGAGATGCCATGAGTTTTTCTTGTGTTAACAGAGGGTTGCAGCTATGGCTAATTTGTGAGCCTGTGTCGTTCCCACAGATGGCGCAAATTGGTGATGTAATAATGGAGATGTTGAGAGGAAACTTATAAAACAGTAAAGAGGAAAGAGGCCCGGAGGTGACTCCGAGGGATACTCCGATGCTTAAGTCAGTGAAAGAATTCTAGGAGAAGAATAAATGAAGAATAAATGAATTCTAATAACTCATACTTTAGAATTGTTGATGCTGCTTCATTATATAAGCCTTGATATAAGTTCTACTTGATTTAAAATTTTTGGACGAGTAGAGACTCAATGACAATCAAACTTACCTAGTACGCAGAGATAGGAGTTATCTATCCTTTAATGCTTATCTCTTGAAGAGTATCATACTTACTGATTAGACGATAAGGAGATATAACAAAAAATAAATAACAAAGATAAAATTTAAAACTTTCAAGTTGAGTACCAGGTGACAAAGGATCTCGAGTTTCTGAATTTTTTTAAATCTTATTTCAGAGATTGCCACGTGTTTCCTCCATTTCTTTTTGCCTCACTGAAGAACCAAATTTGCATCCATGCCATCGCAAAAACACTATCTTCTTCATTATAGAACCCAGAGGCATGGGTGGGTATAGAATCGTTGAAGGCAGTGGAGAAACCGTTGGGTTGTTTAGAACTGGAATTGGGACAAGGAAAAACCCAAGGATAGAGTCGCAAAGATGTGGGCTAGTCATGGGTGGTGCGACAGCCTGGTTGAAATGTTGAAACGAATGCTCTTCGAATTGGTACCTAAAACCGAGTAAGTACTGCCACCTACGCTGGTAGGTGATCAACGGAGACTAGTGCTTTTGCTGTTGTCTCTGCCACAGCAGCCTCTGCTGGCTTGTTTGGATGGTCCAACGTGTGCTTCAACCGGCGCATACGAGATCAATTTTAATCTAAAAAGAATAAAAATGGAATTGAAATAAACCCCGTGCCAACATTTCATTCAATGTTTGGTCATCCGGCCAATGCTTTTTTGGTTGGAATACAGAATCGAAGCCCTTCTATTCTATAAATAGGGCTGATCCGTCAAAAAGAAGAGAGGACACATTGGACCGGATAAAGAAAAATAGAAATTGGAAAATTTTGCAACCCTAAATAAGATTGATATGAGGATTGGGTTTAAAGCAATTGAAAAGCGGTTGTTCATATGTAATTTTACCTTGGATGAAAAAAGAAATAGTCATTCTCTCCTTACCTAGTCTTGCTGAGATGAAAGTAAGTTGTAGGACTGATTAAAGAAATTACAGTCTTTCGAAACATGCATCCTGTCCTGAAAAGAGGGATACGTGTGCTCCCCGAGTCCAATTCAACTAACCGATCCGAGAAAAACATAGAGAAATAGATCAATCACTGTTAAAATTATAGACTCAAATCTAACAAAGAGCTCTCTGAGAGGTTTCTATTGAGTCGAGGGTGGACTGTGAAGTGAGTGGCCTGAGAGAAAAATTTTTGACTCCCCGTTTTCATGGTAAAAAATTAAAATATAAATAAATCAATTAATCACTCTTCTGTCAACCCACGTGGTACTGGTAAAGGGAAGCAATGGAAGATTCTTTTATCATATTATTTATTATAATTATAGTATTGCTGTTTCACATTCAGACCACTTCAAAAAGTTAAAATTTAAAACCCAAGTCAGTCCTTAAAAGTCCAATACTATAGGCATTGGGTCGCCACTCACCGTTGCATTTACGTAGTTTTTCAGGTAACTTGTACATCTATTTTTTTTCATTTTTAATATAAATATATTGTATAAACTATGATAATATTTAAAAAAAATCAAAGAATAATGATAACAAAATAAGAAAAGATAAATTTTTATCTAAATTAATAGGGAAAGATTATATTATGAACATATCATTGATAAGCCGAACTACTTCAGATATTTGTAGTAGATGAATTTTAAAGTATAACATTTTTAATTTTGTAATGTTATTAAATATAAATGTTTTACATTAAACATGTTCCACTTCGTTAATTGTTAATGTATAGAATTCATAGAATGCATACTCTTTTTTAGTTTTTTGCCAATACAAATTTTTATTATAATATCAAAAATTATGAATTAAAATCATTGAAAAAGAGTTTTTACAATTCGAATTCTAATTGTTATATTTTATGATAAGCTATGCAAATAAAAACAATTTATTATCACGATAATCGTAATAATTATCATAACATCCGTTAGATCTGCAATCGTGATAAATCTGATATGAATGAAAATATGTTCATGATCATAATTTTAAATCCTTGAATGAGAAATTAAAATAATAAGATCCATAGACGATTTTATATATATATAT
>JBBYHM010055734.1:0-135453 GCA_038381775.1 Adansonia rubrostipa
TTTCATCCTTATTAGTTTGATATCTCTTGCTTATGCATTTTATGCCATATCCATGCATCTTGTTATCCTTAATCCATATATGAATCATTATCCTCACACATTTCAAGCATATTTACACATTAGCTTGCATGAATCATTGTCATTTTTAGCATTTTTAACATTTTCTTGTCAAAATGCATAATATTTTCTTTGTCTAGACCATTGGTAAAGTTAGCATCCCCGTTCATGTTATGTGCCATCCCCTTGTATGTTTGTGGCTTTCCTTTGTCAAAATGCATATTTGATGGCAATCAAAAACTGATTTTTAAAACCTCCCCAAGCCAAGCATGTTAACCTCAATTAATGAGGACAAGCATGAAATTAGCATTTTCCTTAAAGTTAGCATAAAAAAATCTTAGGGAAAATTAAGTTTTCTAGATCTAGAGTCTTGATTAAATGAGCTCAAGTCTTCTGATTTTCCACCAAAAATAGCCTTGCACTCATTCCTGAAATGTTTGTGCCTTGTTTTTGAGTCAAAACCTTGAGTAGTGTGATCAACGGGCTGTTTCATCGTCCCAAACTACTCCAGGGCTGTGCAAATGAGTTCGTGATGCTCATGCCACTCTTTCCCTTCAGTCATGGATGTTCGAATGTCAATGACTCGAGTTTGGACCTGTAAACATAAAAAATTAAGAAATATCCCCTGCTATGATTTGTCCCCTGCTGGCAGCACAACTGTTGCAAATTAAAAAATCATTTTAAAATCATAAATAATTTTTCATGAATTTTTTGATATTTTCCTCTCAAAGTGTGTCAAATTATCTTTAAAACGATGTCTTATTCACCCCCAGGTCATTCCGGATGAGAGAGTTATAATTTTTTAAATCTAAACTATCTAGAACCTTTAGAATCTAAACATTTATTCTAGTTGGGCCATTCAGACCCATTAAATTATTTTTCCAAATTTTTCAAACATTTTTCCTAAAAGATTCATGAAATTCCCTTTTCAGAAAGATACCGCTTGCAATTTTTTGGTACCAAATGAGTCAAGGCTGTTTTTTCAAATTTTGACACACCTTGTCCCTCATATGCTCTGCCAGCAGCATGATCAATTCAAACTTGAAAATTTATTTCCTAGAAAAAGACTTTTTGGGATATTGGGAACACTTTTAGATTGACCCTCATCGAGTTACATTTCTAACGATGTCTTGTCCACCCTTTAAAGCCTTCAAACCAATTTAGAATAAATTTGGGAAGCGGGATAGCATGACGCTGTCCCATGTTTTTGGTTATGGTCAAAATTGAGTTGTTTTCTCGAGCTGCATCTCAAGACATTCTAATGTCACCATAGCACCTCGATCAGCCTCGAGAACATACTTTAACCTCCTACAAGCTCGTATCAAGGCACAAAAATACTTTACATCTTTACCATCCTCGTTCACAATAATTTCTTTTGCCAAAAGTCATCAAAATGCTTACTTTTTTTATAAATCATAAAGTTCTGTCAATTTAAGTTTTCCCACTCGACTTCTATAAAGAGTGTCAAATGTGTTACTTTTAGGGATACTCTAACCCTAACCTTTCGAGGGGATACTCCAACCCTGCTTTTCAAAATTGTCAAGATTTAAAAATCTTCCTTTATCAAAATTATTTGTTATCCATAGGGATACTCCAACCCCATCTTTCTAAGGAGATACTCAAAACTTGTCTTTCAATTACAATTAAATTTTTCTCCTTCTCAGACTTCTATGAATATGTCAAACAAACCTCATTTAATCAAAAAACCAAAATGCATCTTGAAAATTATCGATATGATTATTCTACATAATCAATGCCAATTGTAAGATAAATTCCAATAGTCCATCCCTTTTCTTTATTATTGCATTAAATGACCCATGTTATGTTACTTCACTTATTACCTTACTAACATGATTTCTTTGTGATGATTATTTGCATTCATGTTTTCCAATCATTTCAAATAAAACTAAAGTAATATTCTATGTGGGTATCTTTCTAGTGCCCAAAGTAGAATATTCCATTTTTCAAAGTAAAATCCAGAGGTCATTTTTTTTGAAAATCTCTATATTCCCTATCTCTCCAGGGTGTATATGAGATTAAATCTTTTTATCAAAGCCTGGATTTGTATTTCTATAAAATTCATGCATTAAAAGGGGGTTATATTGAAATAGTGATGAGTTAAGATTGAAAAAATCAAAACCGAGATAAGACGTAGCTATTAAGGTACCAAATTTGGGCATTGCGAAGAGGTTCGTACCTCATCATGTGTAACCATCTCCCGAACCCAATGACAAATCTTTGTACTACGTAAACCACGAGATTGATGTTTTGAGTTTCGTAACTTAAAACATAGGTTTCAATAGGCATCCGATCATACCTAGCCCTAAATGATTAATGGTGACTATGCGTTGGCCATGTCATGATGGTCATCCAAGACCAAAAAGATAAGTGATTCATCTTATGGTCCCTTTCACTGTATCACAAGTCGAGAATCCATACATTCTCGTTCTCATTACATCGTACAAGAAAAGTCTCGATCAAGAAGACATTTCCAAGTTACGAAAATATTTTAAGTCATACGCACTTATAGATCTGCGATGATCCACCCCTAGGCATGTTGTGATAGCTTGGCGACTCCATTGGGGACTGGATAGAGAGTTAGGCCAATAACTAGCCATGTCTTGCTAGGTTCTTAATTCTTTCAATCTTTGGTCATTATTTAACTATGACCCTTTTTTCGTTTTGTCAACTAATCTTTTGTTTGGCATGATTGTCAGGATTGTCTTATTTTTGAATAATCATCAGTTTAATAAAAATGGTAATACGAAAGTAAACAAAAAGGTTTGATCATTTTCCTATCACACACCAAGCACTTGCATGTGCATTGTGTCCCTTCAAACTCCATGGCATGGTTATAACCTAATCATTAGGAGGAAGTGAGCTATCGGCCTTCATGAGTAACCCTCTGCATAGGCATGGCAATAACTTCCCAGATGTAAATTACCTATGTCTCTCATGAGTAACCCTCTGCATTTGCATAGGGAAATACATCCAACGGATCAAACCCGTTCCACTAAACCTGCGATGGGTCTAGGTCGGGGTCCTTCGATTGTTCTTATTGGATGGAGGAGCAGTTCAAATACCTATTTAGGCATCGACTTAAACCTCATATAGTGAGTCCTACGAGCTAAACAAACCATACTGAAATGTTGCTAGAATACCCGGAGAATAGGGTCACTCAGGGAAACATTCCAAACCTTTACTCTTAATTACCATAATTAGGTAGGTGACAATGAGTATACAATTGTCACCCATATTTGTATTTTTATCATTTATCAAGGCATGCCATTGTGCCACCTGAACGATAGCTAACTTTTGTATAAATAAGTGACGGTGAACAAAAACCATCGTTCACAATGTCTTATACTGTAAGCCGTTATGCTGTCCGAGTCATGGCTTAACGCGCATCCGCACTAGTGGTGATAAACGAATATTACCAGTGGTCAGTTATTTTTCCATCAAAATAAGATATTGCATCACCTCATAAAGGGCAGATTGCATCTTACTATGTTAAAATGCTGTCTGTTTCTCGTTTCACCACCTTGGTTAAGACATGTTATGAATTTTTTGTTCTGATGTTCTTAAATTCTTTATTTCCTTACATTTGTCTCCTATATGTTCCACTAACTTATTTTCCCTTTGTTTGTGTTTTGGTGCATGCATCATTTCATCATAACTATCATGACTATTATCATTTTGGGATAATTGTTTTAGTTTGGTGTTCAGCAAGGGGCATCATTTATGGAGCAATAGCTTATCTCAACTATTGAGTCTTTTGGAAATGTCAAAACATGGTCAGAAGGTCACCAACATCCAGACGGGGACATCCTAAAGCCTGACTATGTCTCAAAAATGCATGAAGAGGTTAAGATCAGTTTCCATCAGAATGATTGTTGGGAATTAAAGCACATTTGGGATAGTTAGGATAACAACGAGAAAAAAGCCTTTACTAAAAAGTATGGGGATATAGCTCTCTTACTTCGAGTTCAGTTGGATGATGGCTTGTTACGAGTAGCAAAACAGTTCTAGAATTTGACCTACTGATGTTTCACCTTCAACCAATAAGATTTAATCCCTACCATTGATGAGTACCCATCTCTGCTGAACATAGAAAAGGCCAAGTCAGAACGGATTTACTGTAAAGCGCTAATACCTCCTCCATTCAAGAAGAGGTTGAAGCAAATTCTTGGAGCCACAGAAGCATGGGTTGATAGTCACGTTAAAGTAAAAGGGAGTAGCAAATGCATTTCTTGTGCTAGCTTGAAACAGGGCATGGTAAATCTTTTTGATCAAAAGAAAGCTCAAGATGTCTATGCTCTGGCAATTTATGAGCTTGTTATATTCTCGAAGACTTTGGGTTATGTAGAGGCGGCAGTCACAAATTTCTTTTCTTGCCTATGTTGCAACATCAACCCTGCTTCCACCATTATTGCCGAAACCATCCGTACCCTCAGCTTTTTTAAAAGAATGGGAATAGGAAGGTTTATCAGGTGTGCCCTATTGCTCTAGACATGGCTCCTAGGTTATCTCTGTTTTAGGAAAAGGAGAGTCAGGCAAAATTTCTTCTTCAAGATCAGTCCTCTTTCCATGGCGTTAGAGGAAGAATGTCATCGAGATAAGACAGAAAAGCATTGGGTTGAGGAATTATGAAATGTTAAGGAGGAAGAAATCTCGTGGAGAGCCTCATGGGTGTTCCCTTAATCAATTATGTACAGATGTGGAGACTACACTTGTGTATCACTGCTGGGATTATAGGGAAATACTAGTTATGCTCCTCTATTAGTATTGCTTCAATTCTAGTGCCAGTAATTCATCCTATTCTTCAAAGATTGGGACATTGGGATTTTGAATACAGAGAGCCTAATTATAAAGCAAAAGTCCAATTAGCTTTCCAAGCTTGGAAGAAGATCCATTTATGGAAAGATACTGGAGAGGAAGCCCCACCATGCCTGGATATGAAGAATGGAGACTCCGCTGTATCAATGATCCATTGCCACCACCCAACTTTGAGATGCTGCAAATCTCAATAGAAGAATCGCATTCTGAGATCGAGCTACTTAAGAGGGATTTCAAGCAAGAAAAGGCATCCTTTGCTACAGAAATCTCCTGACTTAAAGAGGAAAAGGGTCAGCTAGAGATGGATATCTATTTTAGGAGCGATAAAATGGATTAAGTGGTTAAAGAAAAGGATCGCTTCAAAGATGACCTCAAAAGCCTAACCAAGGATTATGTGACACTCTAAAAAGCTAACAAATCCTGACGTATTGACAAGACATCGGTCGAATAGGAAGCTAAAGTTGCCACTCTCAATTGCGAGCTGAATCAGTAAAATGAAGAAGTCAAAACTAGCAAAAAAAAGTTCACGAGGGCACTTGCTCTTACTTTCGCCTACCAATGAAGGAATCAAAGACTCGGGGCCTAAATGCAAGATGCGAGAGCCACCAGGGTTGAAAATGAAGCTCTCATTCATAGAATCCAGAAGTTAGAACAGTCTCTTTAGGATCATCAAGGTCATATCAATAAACTAACAAGGGCTTCTGAGCAATGCGAACTAGATTGGCAATCGATAATTGACCAAGCATGTCTGAACTACCAAGAACAACATTAGTACCTCACTGAACAGGTTTAGATGGCTCAACGAGAGGTGGATGACATGATTAAAACAGCTCTATCCATAAGGTAAGACATTGTACTTGTTGAAGATCATGAGCAATGACTTTTGGGCTTTCTTGATCGTCTGATTGCACAATGTAAACATGTTAGATATTTTCAGATGTAATCATGTCGTAAAAGAAAAAACCCTTTGTGACTCTGTGAATGATGTTATTGATGAAGTTGTTCCAAGAATCAATTATCTCTAATGCACACGCACGTTTAATTTCACCATTTTTCATTACACTTGCATCAATCATTCATTATCTTAACTCATCATTGCGTCATAAATGCTCATCAATAAATACATTTTTAAAAAGTCTAATACGGGAATTGGGTCATAAAAGTGCAAGGGATTTCGAGATCAATTAGGAACACGAAACCTTACATCATGCACTGCTACAACATAGGACGTCATAAACAAATCATGGTGAGTGATCATGAAGCTCGTATTGAGCAACTTGAGCTAATGGTCAAGGAATCACAAGACCAGATGCTTCGTTAGCAATACAAAATGCAAAATCAATTCGCAAAACTTATGGAACCAATAACCACTTCTATAAAGGAAATAGGGCAAGCCAGCACTGCTAAAACAAGAATGATCCTCCTAATGTTGAAAGTCCCCCTGCCAATAATCTAGCACTTGCCCAAGGGGAAACTAGACAAGAATAATGGCCCGCTTCTATACTTGGCACTCAGGCTCTGCCAGTTATCTACCTAAATCCCATCGCGGTAGGTTAATTCATTCCTAGTACTCAAGGAGTGAATGTGGGAGTCTCATCGGTAGATCTAATAACCCTTGATCAAAAGGAACCAGAGAAAATAGAAAGTCAAAAGTTGACCATGACTGCAGAAGAAGTGAACAAACTCCAGCTATTGGAAAAATGCCTCCAAGCTATCAAGAGAAGTGACAAGTTTGGAGCTTTTGACATGTAATCACTGTCTTTGGTGTCCAACCTTGTCATTCCCTGGAAGTTTAAAGTCTTAGAGTTTGAAAAGTTTAATGGAACCACTAACCCTTCCGTCCATATCCGAATGTATCTATGAAAGATGGTCGGGTATGAGAAAGATGCAAAGCTTTTCATCCATCACTTTTAGCATAGCATTATTGAGGCAGTAACTCGATGGTATATCAAGCTGGATAATGTGAAAATCCAATCATGGGCTGACTTGGCTAAGGCCTTTCTAAATAAATACCAGCACGTGTCAGATTGGGCGCCAAATTGACTTTCCCTGATGAATTTTGAGAAGAGATCCATTAAAAGTTTCAAGCAATATGCCCAAAGGTAGAGAGAAGAAGCAGCCCTAGTCCAGCCTCCTCTTATAGAAAAAGAGATGATAGTCACTTTCATTCACACCTTACGTGCTCCTTATTATGAGAAGTTCATAAGGAATGCCACTAAGAAATTTGCAGACCTAGTCTTCTCTGGAGAAATGATTAACGTAGCCATTAAGAGTAGTAGAATGTTAGCCGAGGAAACATTTGGATCAAGCAAGAAGCCTATCGCCAGTAAAAAAAGGAAGAAAAAGCCAATGCCATAAGTTATGCTAGTTTATCTCAGCCAAAACATCATCAAATACATGACCCTCACTACCCAAGCACGCTGTATTCTTGCCCTATCACCATATCCCCTCAGCCAATTAATGCCATAACTTACAACCCATCCTTTGCAATCCCATCTAACCCATCACAAAGCTACCCTCCACAAGTTTACCAAAGTACCAATCGAGCAACTAATAATGCACCTGGCAATCGAGGTGTAAATCAACAAAGACAACATTTTGATCCCATCCGCATGACCTATAAGGAGCTCTACCAGACCTTACTCCAAAATCATTTAGTGGCCCCAATCTATGTCCCAGAAAAGAAGCCACCATACCTGCAATGGTACAACCTTAATGCCCACTGTGAATATCACGTTGAGGTAGCAGGGCATGACATTGAGAATTGTATATCTTTCAAACAAAATGTGCAAAATCTAATTAACTTAAAAGTCTTGCAGTTCGGGATGAACCAGGGACCAAATGTTGCTGCCAATACTTTGCCAAACCACACTGAGCCAGTTGCAAACATGATCGACATTAAGAATAAATATGACGTAAAGGCAAGCATAGAGGATATAAGGATGCCAATGTTCTTGGTCTGGCAAGCATTGATTCAATCAGGTTGGTCAACACAACAGAAAAATTGGAAGGCAATCCTGACAACTTCTGTGACTTCCACATAATTATAGGTTATATGCTACAAACATGCAAGGAGTTTAGGTCCATGGTTCAAAGAATGATGAATGAAGGCCAGATAGAATTCTATCATGAGATTACACCTGCTACTGAATCTATCAATATGATAGGAGATGAAACCATGCAACCACCTTACGGGAGAAACCGACCCCTCATTCTTTATGATAAGTCAAGTCCTAAGGTCAGTTCTTCGACACCTACATCGAAGTTAGTTGTGGAAGTACCTAAACCATTCTCGTATAAGAGCAACAAAACTGTCCCATGGAAATATAAGAATCAGGTAGTGATGATTGAAGAACTAACTCCTTAAACTGCTGCAATGGAACTGTCAGAAGTTAGTCACCTAGCCTGTAGCAGTAGGTGTTACGCTCTTTCAGCTCAAGAAAAATAGAAGGTTAATGCATCTCCAAGCACCAGTACCACTCAGGCCCAAGCAAAGAATTTTGACCCGAGAAAGTCAAGGAAGTAGTAAGTGAAAGAGTGAATACTACATTGTGGACCAGTTAAGCAAACAACTAGCAAAGATTTCTATGCTATCTCTGCTTTTTAATTTAGAGGTTCATCGAAATGCATTACTGAAGGTGCTAAACAAAGCATATATGCCCTCGAACATCCCCGTGGACAAGTTGGATCGACTAGTGAACAATATCATGGCCGATAATTATATCTCTTTCATTAATGATGAGATCCCAAGCAAAGGCAGAGGTAGTTATAAAGCTCTGCATATCACTACCTATGCAAGGGACATATTTTGCCTAAAGTACTCATAGACAATGGGTCAGCCCTTAATGTTATGCCTATGACTGCATTAAGCAAACTCCCTATCGATAGTCCAACATCAAGAGTAGCCACACCATAGTCTGAGCTTTTGATGGTACATGTCGCGGAGTAATTGAAAATATCACAATCCAGTTTCAGATAGGCCCATGTCTATATGAAGTTGACTTCCAAGTTATGGATATTAATCCTTCTTATAGTTGCCTATTAGGAAGGCCATGGATACACTCCGTTGGAGCCATCCTATCCTCTCTCCATCAGAAGCTCAAATTTGTGATAGCTACAATGTAGTCACCATTAGAGCCGAAGAAGAAATGATCGCCACTACTTTCACTAAGGATATCTACATAGAGCCTAATGAGGATGCACCAGAGTCATCCTTCCAATCCTTCGAGTTCATTAATGTAACATTTGTGGGAGAAGGATTGCCAATAGTTAAACCCCACCTATTAAAGAGTACCCACTCAGGTTTAAAAATAATCATTGGCAAAAGTTCTCATGCTAGAAAAGGGCTTGGCAAGAATCTGCAAGGGATGGCTCGAGCCCTACAGGTCGCCACTCAAGCCACCAAAAGAGGTTTAGGATTCAAGGCCAATAGGCACTTAAGAAAGCACCAAGAAAAGAGGATCTGCAATTAGGAGATGGCACGATCATTGGGCTAAGAGGAAGAATCGAAGCCAACAATGTTTCCGTCTCTCTATGAGATATTTTATTTGGGAGGACGAGTCAATCCAAGCCAACCAAAAAAGAAAAAGGCTAAAGATGTCTTGTTCATCCTAAATAGACCATTTAATAACCTCTGTCTCTAAGATACCAAGCCATAAAATTTTTGTCCTTCCATTAAGACTTGATTTTGATGACAGAGTCATGACGAAAGCCCTTGCACTTTTCCTGTCCCTTTCATGTAACATCAAGAAATGAAAACCTACCTGCCCTCACCCAAGGGTAGATAGGTGTCTTATGTAAGAGGCATTTTTTATTAAACATTATCAATGAAATGACTTTTGCATATATCATTCCATATTGTGTATCACTTTTCAACCTTTTTGTCTCCATTATTCTTTTACCTTCATTTTTATCCAAATCCTTTAGTTGTGTGTATGCTTTTTGCAATGTTTATTTCTTCACCCTTTTAAGTGTCCTGATGACAGTGACATGGATCTATCTGATGGGTCTTTAAAGATCGATTTTGAAAAGTCAATTTACACTAGTGAAGTTGATCTTGAAGAAGATTTTAAAGAAAGCTTCGTACCACCAGACCTCTTACGATTAATTGAGCAAAAGGAGAAGTAGATCGTGCCCCATAAAAACCCAACGTAAATTTGGGTACTCAGGAGGACCGAAAAAAGGTTGAAATCAGAGCCTTAATAAAGTCAACTACTATGACCAAGCTGATAGACCTACTCCAGGAATATTGAATGTATTTGCCTGGTCATATCAAGACATGCCAAGACTAGACACTGATATAGTGGTCCACAAGCTTCCTATCAAGCCTAGATGCAAACTAATCCAGAAAAAGTTAAAGAGGATAAAGTAAAAAATGCTTCTCAAAATTAAAGAGGAAGTCAAGAAGTAGTTTGATAGAGGGTTTATTAGAGTAGCTAAATATCCAGAATGGGTTGCCAATATAGTCCAGTCCCAAAGAAAGATGGCAAATTATGAATATGTGTTGATTATCAGGACTTGAATTGAGCTAGTCCCAAGGATAGCTTCTCGCTACCCCATATGGACACTTTGGTAGACAACACGGCCAAGAATTCTTTGTTCTCCTTCATGAATGGATTCTTAGGCTACAACCAGATCAAGATGGCACCAGAAGACATGGAGAAAACAACTTTTGTAACCATATAGGGGATATTTTACTATAATGTCATACCCTTTAGACTTAAAAAATGATGGGGCAACCTATGAACGGGCCATGGTAGCCCTATTCCATGACATGATGCACAAAAAAATTATGGTCTACATTGATGACATGATTGCTAAGTCAACAAAAGAGGATGAGCATGTCATAAACCTTCAGAAACTTTTTGAATGGCTGTGAAAATTTCAATTCAAATTGAATCCTGCTAAGTGTACCTTCAAAGTCACTTCGGGTAAGCTTCTAGGCTTTATAGTCATCAAAAAAGGGATTGAAGTTAACCCAGACAAAGTCAAAGCCATTCAAGATATGCCACCATCTCAAACCCAAAAAAAAGTGAGAAGCTTTTTAGGGAGATGAAACTACATTTCATATCACAGCTCACTGACAAATGCAACCCTATCTTTCAGCTCTTTTGCAAACAAAATCTAGAAGAATGGAATGAGGCATGTCAAGAAGCATTTGATAAAGTCAAACATTATCTATCAAGCCCACCAATGTTGGTACTGTCAGTGCTCGGTTGACCTTTAATCTTTTACTTAGCAATCTTCGACAAGTCTATGGGTTGTGTATTAGGGTAGCATGATGAGTTAGGAAAGAAGGAACAAGCAATCTACTATTTAAGCAAAAAGTTCACAGAATACGAGTGTAATTACTTTACAATCGAGAAGTTATGCTGTGCTTTAGTGTGGACAGCCAAGAGACTCAGGCAGTACATGCTATATCATACCACATGGTTGATTGCAAGGCTTGATCCTATCAAGTATCTATGCGAAGCCCCTGTACTATCAGAAAGGCTAGCTAGATAGCAAGTCCTATTTTCTGAATATGACATTGCCTATGTTAGTTAAAAGGCCATCAAGGGCAGTGCGATAGCTGACTTTTTGGTGAGTCAAGTAGCAAATGACTGTGAACCCTTAAATTTTAACTTCCCAGATGAAGATCTAATGTGCATTTCTGAAGATAAAGATGCCTCCAACCAAGATCAATCTTGGAAGATGTATTTTGATGGAGCATCAAATGCTCTAGGACATGGAATTGGGGCAATATCAATGTCACCCAATAGGAGTCATTATCAATTCATAACAATGCTAAATTTTGACTGCATGAATAATATTACAGAATATGAAGCTTGTGTCATGGGGCTTCAAGCAGCCATTTAGAGGGATGTCAAGATATTATAGGTGTTTGGTGATTCAGCCTTAGTCATCTACCAATTGAAAGAAGAGTGGCAAACTCACGATGCCAAGTTGATGCAGTATGGGAAGCTGATAGCAGAGCTCAAGAAAGAATTTGATGATATTAATTTTTGACACTTACCTCTAGAAGAGAACCAAATAGCTAATGCTTTGGCTACCTTATCATCCATGTTTAAAGTTAACCAGGAGTCCGACGTTGCTTCCATCTAGATGAGCATCTACATAACTTCGGTTCATTATTATAGTGTCAAAAAAGAGGAGGATGGCCTACCGTGGTACTATGACATCCTTTGTTACATCAAGGATCAGCAATATCCCGAACATGCAACCGAGACTGATAAAAGGACTATCAGAAGGCTGGCTATAGGATTTGTTCTCAATGAAAAGTCTTATACAAAATGAGTCATGATCAAGTATTGCTCAGATGCATGGACACTCTTAAAGCCAAAAAGATCTTAGAAGAAGTTCATGAAGGGATTTATGGCACACATGCTAATGGACATCGGATGGCTAAGCAAATCATGAGAATGGGTTATTACTGGCTGACCCTTGAGAAAGACTGCGTCAATTATGCTCGAAAATGCTATAAGTGTCAAATCTTTGTGGACAAGATCAATGTCCCTCCAATGCCACTTCACGTCATGATAGCCCGATGGCCCTTCTCTATGTGGGCATGGATGTGATCGGGCCAATCACCCCTAAAGCTTTCAATAGGCATCATTTTATCTTGGTAGCAATCGACTATTTCACCAAATGGGTGGAGGTTGCCTCGTATGCTAATGTCACTAGATAGATCGTCTGTAAGTTTGTCAAGTGGGACATCATCTGTAGATATGGCCTCCCAAACCAAATCATCATAGACAATGCAAGCAACTTAAATAATAAAATGATGCAAGCAGTCTGCTCACAGTTCAAGATCTAGCATCATAATTCTATCCCTTATCGCCCAAAGATGAATGGAGCAGTCGAGGCAGCTAACAAAAACATTAGAAGAATAGTTAAAAAAATGGCTGAGACTTACAAAGACTGGCATGAGAAGCTATTCTTTGCACTTCATGCCTTTTGGACCTTAGTTCACACTTCCACGGGTGCTACCCCATTTTCTCTTGTCTATAAAATAGAAGCTGTATTGCCTATTGAAGTCGAGATCCCTTCTCTCAGAGTCTTAATGGAAACCAAACTTGAAGAAGTTGAATGGGTCAAGAACAGATATGACTAGCTCAACCTCATCAAGGAAAAATGCATGAAAGCCACTACCATGGTCAAATGTATTAAAGATGAATAATTCGAGCACACGATAAAAAGATGCACCCACGATAGTTTCACCTAGGTGAATTGGTATTGAAGAAGATCCTCCCAATTCACAAAGATGGACGGGGCAAGTGGACCCCTAATTGGGAAGGATCATATGCCATAAAGCAAGCGTTCTCCGGAAGGGCCCTAATCTTGTCAGAAATGGATGGTAATGTCTTGCCCAACCCAGTCAACTCAGATTCCATCAAGAAATATTACACATATAGGGTGAAAACCTAAAAAGGCATCTTTAAAAAAAAAGAGAAAAAAAAAACAAAGAACAAAAAAAGAGCAAAAAGAAAAAAACAAAAAGAAAAGAAAACAAAAAAAGATAAAACAAAAGAAAATAAAAAAGGGTCCAGATGAAAATCCGAGAGGGCATTTGGGCAGCCAACCCGACTATAGTTGAAAACGCGCAAGGGCGACTTGAGAAGGTCAATTTTAATGGGGCATAAACTGAGAGTGCCTACAGGACAATGCAAAGGAATCCTAGAGATCTTTCGAAGATCAGCTCATACTAGTCACATTTATTGTTCGAGAAAGATCCTGAAAAGCACCTAAGAAGCATCCACGTCATGATTGTTAGAGGCATCTTTTGCCCAAGAGATCATCCTTCTGGACACCCTATCACTTGTTTTTCAAAAGATATACAGAGTTATGTTTTTTTGTTGTCATGAATAAATATTGCCTTGTTTCTTTTAACCCTTGTACAATTCATATTTCACTTGTCATTTAGCTGATCATGTTTGATAATCAACTAAAATATGCATTAGGACATCTCAAAATTACATTGAAAGAAAGAGAAAAGCATAAGGAACTCTGCTCATGCCATGATCGTCAAGATCATGCACTTTTCACGTCCAAACACCCACTCGGCATGACCACACACCAAACCATTTCTTACTTTCATAAGCCACATCTCAGGAGAAAAACCATTTTAAGCTAACCAAAAATCGACATGCGTTCTACTCAAATCCTATCAAAACCAAAGACATCAACCTAATTAGGAAAATAGTCTCTAAATTGTTGACAATGCCTTTTAATTATCAAAAAAATGATTGAACCTCCTAAATTGGGAAATGCAATAATCCAAATTCTTGAGAATAGATTTTCTCTCATATCCCTAATGGAGTTGGGACAACCGACAATCCCCACCAGGATTAAGAAAATTACTATCCATGTTGCAACAAAGATAAATCGCCATCCTTATGAGAGTCTGAATGACGTACAAAAATAACTACGGCTATCTCCCATATTAGACTTCACATCATGCAATCATGATAGCATTCCATATCATGCATTCACATTACCATCACACATCATGGTTTTTGAAATGTAACTTCAAGCCAGGTTCACCAAACCTCCAAGGAGTCCCTGGTAAGAACTCTAAGCTTCGTAAACTAAGCATTATTTAGGACACACCTATCAAGAAACCTTCTTAAGCCCATACGAGCTAGTGGCAACAAACTTGTCTGCAAACAACCTGATGCCAATCATACCCATATCAAGCACATAAGTCAGTGGCACCCTTTTCAGAGCCCACAAGTAAGTGGTACCTCTTCAAAGCCCATAAGTCAGTGGCACCCTTTTAAAGTCCATAAGTCAATGGCATCTTTTTAAAGCCTACAAGTTAGTGGCACCTCTTCAAAGCCCATAAGTCAGTGATACCCTTTTAAAGCCTACAAGTCAATGGCATCTTTTCAAAGCCCATAAGTCAGTTGCATCATTTTTGAAGCCCACATGAGCTGGTGGCACCCAAGTCTAAGTTAAAGCCTACACAAGTTGGTCACACCTGAGCCAAAGCCTACACATCTGGTGGCACCTAGTCTGAGTTAAAGCCTACATGAACTGATGGCACCCAAGTCTAAGTCAAAGCCTGCACAAGCTGGTGGCACTTGAATCAAAGCCCACACGAGCTGATGACACCCAAGTTTAAGTTAAAGCCTGCACAAGCTCGCGGTACCCACACCAAAAATCCATGTTACTCTATACTTGCCTAAAGGGGTTAAACCTTAGAAAACCTAACACCCTAGTAGAGAGGCAAACCTTACAAAATTCACTTAAACCTCTATTAGGATTGCTGCTAATACACTACACTTATCATAGTGAAGTTAATTACAATTTTTTTTTTTTGCAGGTGTTCTAGGGAGCGTCATTCCACCCCGGATAAAATAGTGTCTATTTGTCTTTGCCCTGTTCCTAATTCTCAATAGTAACCAAAGAGGCATAGTTGTAGATACCTTATTTTGTTTGGGCTAATTTTCACAGTCTGAGCATTTTTGACTCATCCACCATTGATAAAAAACTCAATTTAAACTCATTTTCTTGCATCAAGAAAGATCAAAACCCATATCAAATTATGAATTTGAACTTTTGAATTAATCAAAACAATTTTTTTGAAGTCTAAATTAGATAAAAAAGGTCAATATCACACGATTACCCTACTCCTCCCTAGTTTGTTGACTAAGACTATCATCAGCCACCCTATTTGTTGGAAAATCATTTCAGCATTAAAACCAGCCACCCTATGTCCATAACATTGGCAGCAAGTTGCTCCCTACAGCCACTCTATAGCCACTAAGCTGACACCACTTTGTCCCCTTTGAGAAATGACCAAAAATACCTCTAAATTGGCTCCAAAATGCTGGTATATATATATCACTTATATCTCAGCTAAAAACGCTTAGATTCTAGCTCATTTTTAGCTTCTAAAACACATTCCTACACTAAGAAAACCAAATCCCGTAGCTCTTCACTCAGCACCTAAAAAAAGCCCCAAAACACTCACTCTCAACCTCTACACATTCTAAAAGTCACCCTCATCCATACCAAAATCAAAACCTCATTGTTTCTCTCTTTTTCTTGCTTATTAACAACAAGGAAAAGAGAGAAATTCAAGCCATCTCTACTGCTCCAACTATTTGGCCAAAAATTGAAGTTTGTTGGTATAACATCTAACTTTATCACTTACATTTTCTGTTTTTTAGCATCTTCATCATTTTTGTGAGTTCTCCATGTTTCCATCACCCTCTAAGGATTATCATGCATTATTGTTGCTTTTGGTTATGGTAGTTTAAGATTTGGATATCTTAATGCCCCTTTGAATCATAAAATGCCTCATTTTATCCTCATTAGTTTGATCTCTTGCTCATGCATTTTATGCCATATCCATGTGTCTTAATCCATGTATGAATCATTATCCTCACACATTTCAAGCACATTTATACATTAGCATGCATGAATCATTGTCATTTTCAACATCCATAACATTTTCTTGTCAAAATGCATAACATATTCTTTGTCTAGACCATTGGTAAATTTAGCATCCCCGTTCATGTTTTGTGCCATCCCCTTATATGTTTGTGGTCCTCCCCTTGTTAAAATGCATGTTTGATGGATATCAAAAACTGATTTTCAAAACCTCTCCAAGCCAAGCATGTTAACCTTAATCAATGAGGACAAGCATGAACTTAGCATTTTCCTTACAGTTAGCATAAAAAAATCTTGGGGAAAATTAAGTTTTCTAGATCTAGAATCTTGATTAAACGAGCTTAAATCTTTTGATTTTCTAGCAAAAATGGCCTTACACTTATTCCCGAAATGTTTGTGCCTTGTTTTTGAGTCAAAACCATGAGTGGTGTGATTAACGGGTTATTTCATCATCCTAAACTACTCTGAGGCTGCGCAAATGAGTTTGTGATGCTGATGCCATTCTTTCCCTTCAGTTATGGACGGTCGAATGTTAATGACTCGAGTTTGAACTCATAAACATAAAAAAATAAGAAATATCCCCTGCTAGTAGCATAACTGTTGCAAATTGAAAAATCACTTTAGACTCATAAATGATTTTTCATGAATTTTTTGATATTTTCCTCTCAAAGTGTGTCGAATTATCTTTAAAATGATGTCTTATTCACCCCCGGTCATTCTAAATGAGAGAGTTATGATTTTTCAAATCTAAAGTATCCAGAACCTTTGAAATCTGAACATGTATTCTAGTTGGGCCATTCAGACCCACTAAATGATTTTTCCAAAATTTTCAAACATTTTTCCTAAAAGATTCATGAAATTCCCTTTCCAGAAAGGTATCGCTCGCAATTTTTTGATACCAAATGAGTTAGAGGTGAGTTTTGAAATTTTGACACACCTTGTCCCTCATATGCTCTGCCAGTAGCATGATCAATCCGAACTTGAAAATTTATTTCCCTAGAAAGTGACTTTTTAGGATATTGGGAACATTTTTAATTGACCTTCATCGAGTTACATTTCTAATGGTGTCTTGTCCACCATCTAAGGCCTTCAAACCAATTTAGAATAAATTCGGGAAGCGAGATAGCACGATGCTGTCCCCTGTTTTTGGTTATGGTCAAAATTGTGTTATTTTCCCGAGCTTCATCCCGAGACATTTGAATGTCACCATAGCACCTCGATCAGCCTCGAGAACATGCTTTGACCTTCCATAAGCTCATATCAAGGCATAAACATACTTTACATCTTTACCATCCTAGTTCACAATAATTTTTTTTGCCAAAAGTCATCAAAATGCTTACTCATTTTCTAAAATCACAAAGTTCTGTCAGTTTAAGTTTTCTAGCTTAACTTCTCTAAAGAGTGTCAGATGTGTCACTTTTGGGGATACTCCAACCTTGCTTTTCAAAATTGTCAAGATTTAAAAATCATTCTTTGTCAAAATTATTTGTTATCTACGAGGATACTCTAGCCCCATCTTTCTGAGGGGATACTCTAACTCTATCTTTCAACTGCAATTAATTTTTTTTCCTTCTCGGACTTCTATGAATATGTCAAACAAACATTGTTTAATCAAGAAACCCAGATGCATCTTGAAAATTATCGATTCGATTATTCTCAAATAATTGATGCCAATTACGAGATAAATTCCAATAGTCCATCCTTTTCTTTATCATTGCATTGAATGAGCCATGTTATGTTACTTTATTTATTACCTTACTAACATGATTTCTTTGTGATGATTATTTGCATTCATGTTTTCCAATCATTTCAAATAAAACTAAAGTAATATTCTGCGTGGGTATCTCTCTAGTGCCTAAAGTGAAATATTCCATTTTTCAAATAAAATCCAAAAGTCATATTTATTGAAAATCTCTATATTCCCTATCTCTCTGGGGCGTATATGAAATTAAATCTTTTCATCAAAACCTGGATTTGTATTTCTACAAAATTCATGCATTAAAAAGGGGTTATATCAAAATAATGATGAGTTAAGATCGAAAGAATTGAAATCGAGATAAGACAGCTAGTAAGGTACCGATTTTAGGCATCGCAAAAAGGTTCATACCTCATCGTGCATAACCAACTCCCGAACCCAACGACAAATCTTTATACTATGTAGAGCACGGGATCGATGTTTTAAGTTTTGTAACTCAAAACATAGGTTTCAATAGGCATCCGGTCATGCCTAGCCCTAAATGATCGGTGGTGACTCCATGTGTTGGCCATGTCATGATGGTCATCCAAGACCAATAAGATGAGCGATTCATCTTATGGTCCCCTTCACTGTATCAAAAGTTAAGAATCCATACATTCTCGTTCTCATCATATTGTAAAACAAAAGTCTCGATCAAGAGGACATTTCCAAGTCAGGAAAATATTTTAAGTCGTACGCACCTATAGATCTGCAAAGATCCACCCCTGGGCACATTGCGACAATTGAAAAAAATGCTAACTTAACTTCAAGAGGTTTTTTGGAACAGCAAACACTAAAGCAAACATTAAAAAAGCATGCAAACAAACATGTGATTAACTAAAATCATGGCAATAATAGTAAATCTTAGCAAATATCACAAATGTCATAAAAAATCATTTTAACAAACAAAGCATGATCAAAACGCATTTAATGGCGTGAGCATCGTCAAAGTATGTTAAATGAGCATAAACCATTGAGATTAAGCAAGAAGAATGGAATAAGATGTCATGAAACAATAAAACAAGGGTTGCTGTAAGAAGATTAAAGAAAAAAGAAATTTTTAATCATCCAAATAGCATAACCATTTCATCAAAATAAAAGAAAATCATATACTGTTAAGAAAACTTCATTCTTCCTAAGCAAGGGTCATAGTCACATAAATATGGTTCACTACAATAGGCATGGATGATCATAATGAAAATAAATAAGAGAAAAATAAAGGAAAATATATTAAGGAGCTTTAAAACTTTGCTTCCTACTTTTACCAAGCTTTAAGCTTTCATCTTTTTTTTTGTTTTGCCGTAAACTTTTAAGCTTTCAATGGCTCTTTAACTCACTTTCTTTCCCTTTTTTGTTATGGATTAGTAGAAAGAAAAAGTTAAGGATAAGCTTTTAGGTTGTGTTTAGGATGGAGAGGGTTTGAATTAGAGAAATGATTGGAAATGGGGTTTTTAGAGGGTTCTTCTTTGGCTGTTATAAGAGCTACGAGAATAGTGTTTTTCTTGCTATAGAGGAGTATGTGAAAAATGTTATGAAAAGTGATCGCTAAGCATAAAATTGGTTTATATATCAAAGAATTTTAGCTAAAAGGCCTAGTTAAATGAGGAGTGTTTGGACATTTGGCTTGTAAAAAATAATGAGTCATTATACCAAGGGTTGAGCTTACAATATTGCATTGGTTGATGTACAAAATTTGCAACAAAAGAAAGCCATGCATAGGCTAAGAAATTATGCAATCTCAACATTTCCCTTCATTAAACCATATTAAGCTTAATAGACCTCCAAAAATTATTTTGACCTAATCCTAAGGCCCAAGATAAATTCATGAAACTTGATCTGAATTTGGATGATTTTTGGGTAAGAAATCATGGCAAAATTTGTGTTTCGAAATAATGCAACATAGGGAAGACAAAGGCATGATTCAAGCGAAATTGCCTAATATATTGATACAATAGGGTCTTGTATCGATACATTGGCAATATTTAGGTGAATATATTAATACACTGGGAGCATATATTTATACAATCACCATTGTATCGATACATTTAATTATGTATCGATATATATGGGTCCAAAATCATATTTTAGCTACTGCCAAGCCCTGTATTGATAAAATAGGCCAAGCAAAATTTTATTTTGCTTAATATATCAATACAATCCCCCTTGGTATCAATATGTCACTATTATTTTCAAGTTTGGTGACATGGCAGCCATTGTATCGATACCTTTAAATAAAAATAAGGATTTTGCTCACTTTTTGCTCTTTGAACACCTTACTTTGGCTGAGAATGATAAGGAATGGATCCATGCTTACCTTTGTATCCTTGGCAATACTTTGTGATGTTGCTATAGAGACCTGAACAAGATTAGGTGTCTATGATATAGATAAATTATAGGCAAATGAATCAATACACCATGAATTGTATTGATACAATGGCATCCCATTAACCAAAATTGATCTTAACCTAATGATGTATTGCTCTTTATGCATAAAGTATCGATACATCTACTTTTTAGAAGCTGAAAACTTGTGAAAATGCATGTAACATCAATATCTGACCTAAATGTATCAATATATCCATGTAATTGCATGAAAATGCCCTATTTTAGCTTCCTAACTAATTCCCTTTGTTCGATTAAGTCCTTAGGTATCTTGAACCTTCCAATTGAGTCCCCAAGTATTAAAATTTGATTGGGGATGAGAGAGATGCATTTCTACCATGGCTCTCAAATTGGGCAGGACTTTAAAAAAATAAGATGTTTACATATCTAGGAATTAAATGACTCATTTGAAAAATGTCTCTAATGCCCTTAAATTAAAAAAGAAATTACAAATTATACCATAAGCTATAACACTTATTAAATTCAGCCATGGCAGGGATAATAGGCCAAAGTTGTAACTTATTTTTCTTGTCTAATTGGTTCTTGCTTAATTTTTCAAAAGTTTAATTAGATGTTTCCTTACGTGTTCCAAATGTCTCCCAATGGTGTTCTTCCTAAAAATGTAGATCTATTCATCCTAAATCCCTAAGATTAACCTTTAAAAAAATTTCTTTCTAAATTTTTTTTGGAAATGAGTTTAATTATCTGCCATTAACTTTCTTTCCATCTTTGACTTCATAAAAATGAAGTTGATTTTAGATTTTATGTTTTTAGCTCTTCCAATTTAAAAGTTAACTTTTTATGTCATCTTTGACTTTAGTTTTGACTTTTGTTAATTTATAACTTCTTTTAACTTTAATTTGACTTTTAAAATAGAGCATTTTTTTTTACCATGATTGCTTTCAATACTTATTATATCTTCTTTGAAGGGCTAAAATAAGTAAACTCATATCTTTCATTTCATTATTCGTGGCCTATAGTTCAATTTTCCTACTCTAGCATGTTTTTTTTAATAATCTGCTTAAGATAACATGTTGTTTTTTCTATTGAGTTAATCTTTTTAACTTTTTTTTAATCCTTAATCTGAGCCTTGTGATCATCAGTGTTTTATTTGAGAGGGTCTAAGTTAAGAAACACTGATTAACTTATAAACTGAGAAAAATCATTTAGAGGATTCAGACAAAATAAGGTGTCAATAGTTTTTAAGTGTTATTCAATTTTTTTTGAATTTTTTATGTTGAAAATCCATATTATCATGACATGCCCTCGCGTGATGTGTTACGACTTAAAAATGAAAAAAAGAAAGAAAAGGGAAGGGGCTCGCCTTCATATCATCCCTTAGTTAGGATTTGAATAAGATGTAATGGAGTGAAGGTTGAGGGGATGACCATCAGACGAATCACTTGTCCAATTAGTATTATGTGCCCATTACGAAATGGCTAAGATTTACAGTCGCCACCGATCATTTTGGGCTAAGTATGATCAGAACCCTATTAAAATTGGTGATTCCAAGTTACGAAACTTGAAACACTAATTTTAAGGACTGCATATACCAGAGTTCATTTTAAAAGGGTCCAAGAGTCGGTTGCGCATAGGGAAGGATTAGTATGCTTACAACGCCCATAATTGGTACCATCTAGCTATAAATTATCTATGTCTAAGTTTTCCTTTGGTTTTCTGTATGTGACTATTATTTATGTGTAATCCTCTTTTTACACATGCAGATTTTAAATATTAAATTTGAATTGTTGAGGGAACATTTTTTTCATTAACTTTGACTTTAGGTGTAGCTGAGGCATAACATCTACCAGTAAAGGTTAGATGGCTTACTCTTGTGAGGTCAATGATGGCTATTTGTTGGCTAGATTCCTTATTCATCACTACTCTACTTTCATATTTCCATGGCACTATTCTATCTTTTTTATAAGGGAAAGGAGATGGGAGCTGAAAGATCATTCTCAACATAGGCTATATAGGTGTGATTTTGGTATCGGTTGATTGGCAAATAGGATCAATGTTTTTCTAACTCCATAGAAAGGGACCTTTCCATTCTTTTTCATAGCATTGATAAAAACATCCATGTCTTCCTCCTATTCTTCATAAAATTTAATTTTTGAACTTTTCATTATCCTGTGGACCAATCTTAAGAATTCTAAATAGTATTGCAAAGTGTCTTTGCCCACAGTGGCAATAGCAGGATCTAATAAGCTCTTCATCTTGATATGGGCCCCTTAGCGCTAACTTGATATTTATGAGTGCTTTTCATACATGCTTATTGGCATTTTAACCTCTCCAACATTTTTCTAAATCTAATAATGATTTCCATCGATCACGGCATTTACTCTTAGTTTTAAATGGTTTAGGAGTGTTAGCTCCAACATTAGGCCCTACCCCTTGCTTAATTTTTATCACACCCTTTTTGAGTAGACTTTAAACTTTTCTCTTGAAGAAGGTGTATTTTTTTATGCTATGATGTTGTGTTCTAGCATGGTATTTTCAATAGGCATTCTCAACATACTATTTAGGATAAAGAGGTGACTTTAGAGTTATAAACACCAAAGCTACCAATTGACCTACCAGTAAGCAAGCATAGACCTCTTTATTTGAATAAAGAAGTGGATCAAATTATTCTATTTCTCAAGGTTTTTGTTAATATTCTTTAGTGTTTTGGTGTTACTTTGGTTGTTAGACACAGTGTTTTGAGTAATATTTTAGCTCGGGTTTGATGAAAGACTTATGGTGGGATTAAATTCAGTAGAGTATACCAGTTATGGTATTCGAGTGTACGAGTTGAAACCTAGATATGGCATGCCAGGGAAATACATGCTTGGCATTAGATAGGGATTCTAGTGATTGTGGTAGGGCTTTCACTAACGGCATTTACCTCTTTCTCTTTGCCTTTGATGGTAGACTTCTTAGTAAAGTTAGAGGATTCCTCTTCTGACATCTTGCTAGTGTTTATGGCATTGTCAATCATCTTTTTAGGTATCATCATATTAGTGAAATTCTTCATAGTATTCCCTACTTACTTCTTATAGCAAGGAGCTAGCAGGGTGCTAATGAACATGACCATCATATTTTTTTAGTTAACAGAGGGTAATCCTAGGTGGCCTCTTCTTGTCACCTTTTAGTGTATTGCTTGAAGTTTTTATTGGTTTTTTTTCCATGTTTAAAAGTAAAAGATGATCCAGAGCCCAATAGGATACTTGTTTACACTGATTAAGGAAAGCTTGAGCCGATTCTACCCATGGTTGATTCTGCTTGGGTCATATACCAATGAGTAGCTACCTCGGTTAACCTATCTTGAAAATAATGTATTAACTATTTCTCATTGTCTTCATGACCTAGAATCTTTCCACATTACATACAAATATGTGCAGTAGGGTACATGGTCCCATTATATTTATGAAAAATCTAGTATTTTGAACTTAGGTGGGATGACAAGGTTTGAAATCAAGCCCAAGGACTTGGCATCCATGGTTCTAAACCTATAACTTTCTTTCATAGCCTTATGGTGTTTTTCCAATAGCTTATACTTGGTTTCATTTTCAATAACCTTGGCACACTTTGAACTGGTTGCTTTTCTTGTTCTATTTGCTTATCAAGGTTTGAAACTAAAAGATTTGCTGGTGACGATCCTATATTCAATATGTTGTATCCCTAAACTAGATATGTTACAGCTGTAAGGTTTAGTAGCTAGCGGGATCAGTGCTATTAGGGGTGGCTATTTAGGATGCCTCTTCAAGAGTATTAATGGCCTTAATCCCCCTATTTAGTTTGACCTAAGGATTGGATGGTTCTTTACCTTTATCAACTATACTTATTAGCCCTTTATCTTTTAGGGCTACGGCTAATAGTTTTGTCAATCCAGTTTATAGTTTATCAGTTTTATGAAGCATTTACTCCTGATCTTGTAGATGCATAACTTCGAGCCTCTTGATATGAGCTTGTGATTGTTTTCTATGGCCTTTTAACGTAGACTGGTATTGTAATGGTGTTGGATGTTCGATTCCATGTTTTAAAGACCCTTGCCTTTAGAATGATGTTGGATTAGACTTATTCTGATATAACTAGTATGATGTATGAATGAATGAAGATGAAATTATATGCATGTGATAATGTTAATAAAGGGAAAAAACATGATTAAAAAAATTAAATCATGTATGCAAATGTAAGGGACAGTTGAATTTTGGCAGTAGCTCTAGAATAAGGACTTTGCATTAGAGCAAAGCATTAATTATAACCATCAAGTTTAAAAGTAATCACATATATAAATATCACATGCGATTACACTGTTTGACTACAAGTACTAGAAAGTTCAATAGTTCTTGTCCACTATCTCCGATGGGAATGAAGTCTCCCTTCACGGATCTAGCTAATGCACCCATATCGTTTGTGCTAGTTTAAACCATGCAAATTTTCTCAATAAAGTTCTAGAGACATTCTCTACACTTTGATCGAGATTGGTTGATCGAGATCTAATTATGGCATGCTCCAATTCCTGAACCCTTGTGGTCAAAGTTTCATACTCAACTTTTCCCTCTTAAAGAACTTATACTCGAGCTGCTAGACTTTTACTTCTTTTTTGATAAACCAATGCGATTGCATGAGTCATATTGAGTTTTTCTATAGTAGTCTCTGCCTGAGCCTTCTAAGCCTCTAAGTCATTGGCAAGAGAAACAAGTTTGACTTTCCATTTAACTAGGGATTTTCCTACTTTTTAATATTTCTTTGCTGTCTGAAATGCCATGTAGTCTTTCTTTAAGTCCTGAAGATCTTTGTTGACGGTATTTTTTTATCTTGACAATGTTGCATATTTACCTCTCTCATACTTAACACTCATGCTCCCATTGGTTGTTCTTTTCTTGCAATTAAAGAATTTCTTTAGTGAAAACTGCTCTTTTCTTGTGCAAACTCATGCTTCAAGATCTCAATCTCATATAGAGGTTATCTGTCAAAACATAAGGGATTCCATTAGTAGGCAATAGTATGGTGTCATTAACTCACCTAACTATCCAATCTTTATAGGTCAAAGTCACTATTTTTTTTTCAATATGATGTGGTAGGTCTTTCGCAATGCATCAAAGATCTTTTACACCTAGCAAATGTAGTTATCATCTCTATATTCGAAATCTAGTGTACCAAGCTCAGATGGGACAAATTGACAGTAATCAAATTGCCACAAAGCCATGAGTAGGGTATAACCGATACTTCCTTATAATCCATTAAGTGGCATCTAATGAAATGGCTTGCATTATAATTGGGCTAAGAATGATCTATGAAGTTGTCCAAGTCACTTTATCGGCATTTAAATCTCAAAACTCTATAGCCTATTGATCTGTAGTGGTATCTTATGGCCATTCCTTTTTCAAGAACTTGGTAAAAAAACTAAAATTTAACGTGTATGATTGTAGTGGTCTTTTACCCCAAAAAAGACTAAAGAGCCATGCATACAACATTGATCAGCATCTGATGCAGCATGCTTTACCTCTTTTTCTTCCAAAATTTACGGACTGGATAGTCTTCGCTGAGATAGCACAAGCAAGATTGATGTCGCAACTCAACTTCGAGCAAATATCCACCACTTTAACCTTTGTGTGTCCAAAAGCCTTCAAAAAAATAATCAGACCATATATTGCCAATGCAAAAGCATCTTGAATCTTGTTCTGGTCTAACTGAGTATTTATGGTAGATTTTAAACTCTTTCATGTGATGCACGCACTATTCTCCAGTTTGACTAAATGCGAGTCCACCTAGTGCTCTTTAACTCTAAACATACCGGCCAACTTGTTTTTAAGGGGTATGGGTTTTGTTGGCTTGGAGTAAATTTGGTTGAGCTAGACATTTCGATATTAAGCAGGCTGCATACTCTTCTATAGTAGGGACTGGATCCTACTCGTTGAAAGTGAAACACCTATATACAAGATTCTAGAATTGTATCGTAATGTACAGTAATCTGAAGTTGACTTCGACCCAGACCAATAGAGCACATCCTTATAATCTTCTAAGAAGATTGCTTTATTAGTCTTATCCCAACTGTTCCATATGTTTCTTAACTCTTGAAGATTGAATTACCTAAAAACCACTTCAACCTTTTCTAGGATCTCTGAGATACATCCAGGCTAAGGACTGTCCCTAGTTTGTGTTGTTCTTTTTTTGACTTGACCTTGATTGTTTCAAAATCCTCAAAACCTTCAGCTAGTGGTGCCATGGTAAGGTACTTATCTATGGACACTGCCCCTTAAACCAATTATCCTTAGATGATATGATATGATGCATATAGCAAAGGCAACAACAAAAGAAACACTAAGTTAGTAATGTATTAAAGATAAAAAATAAATCACAGAATAAAAATGCCTTATGGCATCACGGTGCCTTAGGGTAAGCATGGAAAAAAATCATAGGTATTATCGTTATGCTCGTTAATCTTAGAATTATGCTGATAGCATATTGGCATGTTTAGGATAAAGTGTACCATTAAAATGAAGATCAATGCTTGGGACAATGATGATTCGCTTATCACTGTACAGTTGTAAGCTAATGTTAAGCCATCCTTCGAATAGCATGACAGCTTATTCAAGTGTTTGCTCACAGTGAGATAGCATGGTGCAGTTTAGGATATTATGAAGGACATAGATATTCGCTCAATATTGTCTAATGATATAGGCCCTGAGCAGGATACCAAGTGACAACATTCGAATGTCATCTTTTGTAGAAAAGGGAAAAAGTTATTAGCTGTCAGTTGGATAACATAATGACATACCTCTATGGCATTATTTCAATGGATGACATGATCAAGGGTGGGAGAGAAGGTATTAGTGATGATATTCGTTCATCATTATCTATGTAACAAAAAATTATAAAAAAAGAGTATAGCTAAGAAGTGTTCCCCAAGTAAAAAGTGTTTCTCAAGTGTCTTATTCTTCAGGTCAATCTTGTAGTACTTTGATATGACCTAATATGGTTTTGGCTTTTATGGCTGACGATATGGGGTCAAGTTTACTCTAATAACTTCCTGAATCATTCTTCCATCTGATAAGGATAATCGAGGCACCCAGATCCTAGGCCCATCATAAGCTTTGGGAAACTAGTTTGATTCAAGTGGATGTATTTTACTGTACCTATCCGAGTAAAAAAAGACACCAAAAGTAAAGGTACTTTACACCTTAAAAGATAGTGGTAGCCCATGAGTAAAGATGAGAAATCATGGAGGATAATTAGCTCACTTTCACCTAATAAGGTGCTATTCTCTTTCCAAGAAACATATGGCCAAGAGTCTAATATGGATGTGAGTGTGTTGTGTGTGCCAAGGAAACAATCAAACCTTTTCATTTTACTCCTTATTACCATTATAATAGAATTGTTATATTGATTTTTTGAATAGGCAAGAACCATAGAGATCATGAGAAACATAAAAACATATAGAGTGATGGCAAATAAATGTCATGTGTAAAAAAGATAAAGAAAGGGGATTACAAAAAAATAATGACCAAAATTAAGGGAAACTAAAAATTTGATAAAATTTAGCTACTTGCAAACTTGACTTTCTAAGTAAATCTCTAGTGAAGTTGCCAAGCTATAATTACGTGCCTCTCACGTGATAAGCTATGACTTAAAAATGAAAGAGATAAAGTAAAAGGAAAAAGGCTCACCTTTGGGCCATCCCTTAATTAGGATTTGAATTAGGCATAATTAAGTAAAGTTCAAGGGGAAGACCATCAGACGAATCACTTGTCCAACTAGTCTTACATGGCTATTACAAAATGGCCAATACTTGGAGTCACCATTGATCTTTTTAGGCTAGGCGTGACTAGATACCTATTAAAATGGTGATTTTGAGTTACAAAACTTGAAAGACTAATTTTATGGATTGCGTATACCAAAATTCATTTTAAAAGGGTCTGGGAGTTGGCTACGTGTAGCGAAGGATTAGCATCCCTATAACTAGTACCATCTAGTTATAAATTATCCAAGTCTCAATCTTTTTTTGGTTTCTTGTACATGATCATTATTTATATGTAATCTCTTTGTTATAAATGCAGATTTTTAAATATTTAATATGGGTTTTTATGATAAAAGTTTAATTAATATCTCTCAATGCAACCCTAGAGAGAAGAGAAGCAAAAAGGATTTGGTAAAACAAGATTTGGATTGATTTAGAAGAGGATACTATACGTCAAGCACTGGAGGGATACTAACATGAAACATTGCCTTGGATTTTATGAAATTTAATTTTAAAATCACAGATGCAAAATCATCATGGAAAAAGGAAATGTGTTAGGAAGGCTTAAAAGAACATAATAAAAGATGCATTATGTATCAATATATAAAGACATAGAAAAGAAAAGATGGTCGGGATGTATCTCGCAATTGACCTCAGTTATTGAAGAATAATTGAATTGATAATTTTGAGATGTTAGATTTAATGGTCATCTTAGGAATGAAAAATTTGACAAAAGGTCCAGGAAAGCTTAGGGAAGAGAAAACTTAGGGTTTTGATGTATTTTTGAAAAGCGAGGTTTGAGTATCCCCTTGGAGGAGATAAGGCTAGAGAATTCCCTTGAAAAAGTTAAGTTAGAGTATCCCCTCAGAAAAACAAGTTTAGACTATCCCTTGAAAGGAGAAATTTTGAATGATTTTTTACAATCAAAATTTTGATATATTTTGAAAAAAAATACAAATCTTGGAATTAAAACCCGATAATTTAAATAGGAGATGGAGATTAATTTTCAAGAGTGTTTGAAGTCTTGATTCGAAAGCATTTGTTTTATGACATGATGCTCCATGGAGAAAATCATTAAATACATTTTGAGTTATTCGACTAACCCAAAGAATGGTTCGAGAACATCATAGTGAATTTTGCTAAGCTTAATAAAAAGAGGGGAAACATCATGCTGTCCACCTTCCTAAATTTATGTCGATTTGATCCAAAGGTTTCGACTGCCAAAGAAGGCACTGTTGGAAAGGAAACTCAGTAAGGATTAATGTAAAAATATTCTAAAAATCTTAGGCAGAATTTAATTTTTGAAATTGAGTCTAAGCCAATGTTGATAGCAAATACAAAGAAAATGGGGCTATAAACTTTGAAAAATCACCTTAAACTATTTTGAAATTGTCGAACCACAAATAGTACCTTTTTGGAAAGGGATTTTTGCAAACTCTTCAGGAAAAATATTTAAAATATCTAAAAAAAATCATTTGACGGGATAACACTGCCTAAACAGAATATGAATCGCTTATTCTAGGGGTTCTAGACAGCGAAAGTTCAAAAAATCATAACTTTCACATCTAGAATAATCCAAAGGAAAACAAGGTGTTGTTGGAAAGGTCATCTAAAGCCTTTTCAAGGAAAAATGCTTGAAAATTCCAAAAAAATTGTTTGGAGTCTAAAAATAATTTTTCAAATAGGGATTACTATGCTTTTAGTACCAAAATAGGTTTTCTTTGAGTTTAAGACTTTTACAGTCATGTGTAAGGTATTGGACATACAAATATCCAATCACTGAGGTCTATGGCAGTGGAGTAATGGATCAATCAAACTCTCAAAGAGTAAGCTATTGAACCGCCCGCTATCCATGCCATTAGTCATGATGAAAGGCTCGAAAGAAGACTTTAAGCAATACTTAAAAACATTTTTGGTTCTTGTAAAGGTTAAAAATAGAATTTGTTTGACCTAATGAGTCCATGGTTCTAAACATCTGTGCTTGATATATTCCAAAGATTGGAACCAATTTATTAAAAACATTTAATCCATGCTATTCCCCATTGATTAAAGTTAATGTGGACTTAACTTAGGGTTTTCTTTGAAAATAGATTCTTGTAAGCATTATAAAGGCATTTTAACAAACATATAATGAACTAAACTAAGTGAAAACATCAAACATAAATAAACATTCAAAACAAAAGGTTATCCATACATTTTAACAAAGGAATCATGGTGAAAATGCATTCAATGGCATGATAAAGATTAAAACATACTAAAATGAACATCTACACATGAAATAAGTGTTTTGAGATGAAGAAAAGCATGGTGAAAATGCATGAGTAGGGGCTGTTTTAATGTCTAAAGCAAATATGACATTTTAGTTCATCCAAACAACATCAATGAACCAAAAAAGTCTTTAAAATCTTGAAACTACCATAAACAAAGCCATAATAATGCATGGAAGCCTTATATAACGTCATGGAAACATGGAGTTTCACTAATACGATGATGATGAAGAAAAATAAAAAGTGAGATGAAGAAAAGATGGAAAATATACCCTAATGATGACCTTAATTCCTAGCCCTTTACTTGAATAGCAACTAAGCAATATAGAGCTCACTTTGCTCCCCCTCTTTGCTATGGATTAGAGAATGAGTGAAAAGAATAAGCTTTTGGTTATGATGTCTATGGAGGATGGTTTTAAAGGTAGAGATAAAAGAAATAAGAGGTTTGGAAGGGTGAAAAGAGAGCTAGAGGAATAAGGTAGTTAGGAGAGCTTACAGGTTTTTGGTGGCTGATGTAAATGTATTCTAACCCTTCGCTCAGTTGAGTAAGAAAATTGGATTATATAGTGGTGGATTTCAGCCATTAAAATGACTTAGCAAAATAGGCATATAAGACTTTTAACAAGTACCACATGATGACTCATTTTACCAATGTAAAACCTTTTAGCATTTGATTGGTTAATCTTGATTCTTGTAGGCAAAGAAGACCTTGCATTAGCTGATTAAATGAGTAATCTCAATTTTATCTTTCACCATATCAGATTTTCTCATGAAATGCCCTTATGCCTAGCTTAGTGGAGCTTTTTATAATGTGTTAATCCAATGTTTAAAGCCAAAAAATTAAATCCACATAATTTATATGAATTTATATATGATATTGGATGATTTTGAGGCCAATGCTGTAACTAAATCCGAGTTTTGAAGTGATGGTATGTGTAAACACCTAACTTTGTTCGGACCCTTTTGCTAATAGTCCTAATTATCCAAGAATGAGAACGTAGCCATCACCTTGGTAGAGGTCAACTGTCGTCAGGTGGACTTAACATTTTTATAACTTGTTCAGCCACACCTAAATGGCCACACATGCACATGATGGCAAAGTGTCAATTTGAGGGTCAATCTCGAATAAAAAAGATTAATATTCATAAGAAAAATTGGTTTTTAAGTATTTTCTTATCAAATTTTGGAAATTCATTCGTGAGATCATATCATAGTTAAAATTTCCATTTTTAGGAATTTTTCGAGAATTTTTGTAAAAACTGGGCAGTTGACCGTCGCATATATTTATCGATACCCATGTAGTATTTATGCTGATACTCATTTCAAAAAATCAAAAATATTTAAGGAAAAATTTGTATTGGCATTTTTCACCATAAGGTATTAAGTTGTCAATTTTGAAACGTAAATTTAAATTTTTTATAGTACTGCAAATATCATACTTGTAAAAATTATTTAGGAAAAATTTGTTTCGAATTTCAAGTTTTCATAAATTATTATTTTATAAATTATTATTTTGATTAATTTATTGATTTTAATTCATTTTATAAAATTTGAACATATTTTTGGAATTTTCTTGTTTCCTATATACAGAGTTTTCTATTTCGTAAAAATTATTAGTGTGATTTTTCTAAGTTTAAAATTTTTAAAATTCATCATATATTTTTATTAAATTCATTTTAAATCAGTTTTTAAAACTCTAATTTATTTTATGAGTTTTGTATTTTTTTGCCTATATTAATTTTTCTTCATAAGGATTCTTCTCATATAATTTTATAAGTTTTGGATTTCTAATCAAGATTTTTTTTCTTTATTTAATTTCAAAAATTTTGTTTATGATTATTAATTTAATTTTAATTTTGGATTTTTTAACTAATTTCATAGAAACTAGTCTAAGTGGATTATAATTTTTCCCTAACCAATCTAGTTTGGTTTTAACTATCCCATTAGATGATTTTATCTTGATCATCATTAAGATGATGAGCCATGCATAATGACCTACATATAATGATAAAATTAATTTAATTCATGCTTATCACAATAAAATATTAACCAAAAAAATAAAATAAAAGAATAGGACTTTTGGCCAAAGGGGATTTTAGCCCTTGTTGGCCGATTCTTCCCCATATAAATAATGGGGAGGGAATTCTAACAAAGCCTAATGGTGTTCAAAACAATAAATAGCAAAAACCTTAGTAAAAATCAAAATTCTCTACACTTTTGAGGTAAAATACTTATAAATTTTTTTAGTTTTTGTTACTTTCATTTGTTTTTCTTCCTTTAGTGAGCCAAAATCATACTTGTGCTCATGGATTTTAATCCATGTTGAAAATGCCAAGTATGATGGCTATGAACAAAGTTCCTTAATTTTATTATTTTATTTAATTTTTATTAGTGATATGTTGATCTTCATTAAGATTATTTTTGTTTATTGATAGAAATAATATTATTTTCATGTATATATATACATATATATATATTTGAGTTATTTTTGATTTTCATGTTTATTTTTTGTTAATTTATTCATTATTTATTATGTATTCATACATATTTATGCTTGGTAAAAATTATGATATGTGTGTATATTTTTATTCATGAAAATATATGATAAAAAATTATTTTCTTAGTGAAATACATGTTGACCGAAACTGATCTTGGTTCTTAAATAATTTTTCATGCTTGATTTTGTAATTTTTTTTTTATATTTTAAACTTTTAAGGGCTTAAAAAATACTTTTTTAAAATTTTTGAAGGCCTTGAAGGGTAATTCCAAGCTTGGCCAATTTTGGTATTGATGATTTTATGATGTTTTTGACTTTTTAGGCTATTTTATAAATATAAAAATTATAGGGACTAAATTGCAAAAAATTATAAAAAAATTTTTAGGCCATATGTGTTTGGCTGATATGCCTTATTACATTTAGATGTGTTTTCATGTTCATTCTAATATATATACATATGTTTCATGCATTTTTTATCATTTTGGGGTTTTTTATAATTTTAAAAAGTTTAGGGACTTTTTTCCAAAATAACAAAAATTTTGTTCCAAAACCATAAGTTATGGCCTAACTTATTACGTAATTTTTTTGTATGTGTTTTATGTTGAGTTGGATATGTTTAATATTTGAGTTTGTGTTTTTATTTCATATGGGGAATAAATTATAAAAAAAAATTGTTTCAAGGCAATCCATGTTTGGCTAAATGTTCTATACATCTTTAGGAGTGTTTTTTTTTTTGTCCATTTAACATGTTTTAATGTATTTTATGCAATTTTAACCTTTTAGGAACTTTTTTTGTAATTTTAAAAAGTTTAGAGACTAATTTGCAAAAATAAAAAATTATTCTAAGGCCATAAGCATTTGGCTGAATTCTTATTGTGATCTTTGGCCTGATTTCCATGATTTATAATGTGATTTATGTTATTTTATGGTGTTTATTTCATGTAGGGACTATTTTGCAAATTTAAAGAAGTTAGAGATCATTTTGCAAAACCTTGCATTTTAGGGTTCATGTAATATTTTTGATATTATAGAATTATTTCTCGCATTCCTCCGGTCCTTCAAAGGGATGTAAAAAATATTAAAATTTTTTGTATTCCTTTAGTTTTCTGATGGAGGCACAAAATGCAATTTTGAAAAATTTAGTGACTTAATTGTAATTTTGCATTTTAGGTCACCGTACTATCCAGAATACTTACTAGGGTAAAAATATCATTTCCTATCATTTTTAAGCCCTTTAGGGTTTTGGGATACCTTTATGTCAAAGGTACACCTTAAGGGGTATTTTAGTAATTTATCTTAGAACTAAGTGCTTTATGATCACTAGAATATTTCTATGTGAAGGTGCATAATAGAGATATGTCTTTTTATAATGATATGAAGTCCTTTAGGCTAACTAAGATGCTTCTATGTCAATGCGTAAACCTTAGAGACATTTTAATAATTTATATTAGAATCAAGTCCTATGTGATCACTAGGATATTTCTAAGTCAAAAGTGCATAGTAGGAAAGGTTTGTTCATATATGATATCCAATCCTTTTGAGTTCTCAGGATACCCTTGTGTCGAAGATACTTTAGGGGATATTTTGTTCCTATCGACCATGTTTAGCTCTTTTAAGTCCAGTTTCGTACATAAGGTCTAAACCGGGTCTTAAGATAATTTTTTTATTAACATTCTTAATAAAATCATAATTTTTAAAAATTAAGGTAATGTTTTCGAGTTAAAGTAGTTTGTGCAATGTCTCCCAGTATATGAGAGGGTTTTATGAATTATTTTAATAACGAGATATCCTTTTTAAAATGAAAATTTGGATTTTATGAATTTAAAAAAAATTAAACCTTTTGTATTCCTTGGTTTTTAGTGGGGTACAAAATGTATTTTGATTTTTAAAACCTTTCATATTTCTTTGGCTCTTCAGTAGGATATGAAAGATATTGATAAAACTTTTCATGTTCCTCCAGTCTTTCGACGAGGTACGAGAGATATTTTGATTTTCAAAAATATTGAAAACCCGATTTTCTCAAGTGAAATAATAACTTCATAAAATTTTGTTTTGGAAAATGAGAATTATACTTAAATATTGGGTTTTGAAATTGAGTAAATATTAAAATTTAAGTTAATATGTGACTAATAAGGTACCGGTTGCCAGGCATCATGAAAGGGTTCGACCTTTACTTGTGATTGTAATCGACTCTTAAACCCTTTTATATGCTCTCTGGTATTCATGTAGACCTCGAAGTTTGTTTTTAAGGGTTTTATAACCCTCAAAATATGAACTCTGATAGGTGACCAATGTCATCTAGTAAAAATAAATTAGTGGCGACTCCAAAATAAATGGTCATTTTGTAATAACTATTTAAGGTTGAGTTGAGTGAGTGATTCATTTCAACAACTCAGTCCCTAAACACAAAAATAAAGAATAATAATCAAATAATGGTATGGTCCAAAAAACAAAAAAATAATGATATACAGATATATAAGAATGAGTGGTAACACTTTCTTTTTTTTTAAAGTTGAGCTGGTTAAGATTGGAGTCCCGACAACATTGCAATAGCTTGGTGACTCCACCGAGGAAAGGTTAGAAAGTCAGGCCTAAAATTAATCACTTGTTAAATAAATTTAATTAATTTGGTTTCAATTGGTATTTAATTATAATTCCAGTATTTTAAAAACAACAACTTTTATTTTATGGAAATTTTGGTATATATTTTTCACTAACTTTATTGTTTTTTTTGAAACATTATTTCTGGGGAAATTTAGAATAAGGGTTTTGTTATTTTTAAAAGAGTCAAGTCATGAAAGGTAAGCTATTGCCCTACACATTGTGCACATTCATATGCATTAGATTCTCCTCTAGGTATATGATGGGGCATAGGTTACCTAATATTTAGGAGGGGGTGAAGTAGCTCTGCCTTTGAAGGTGTTAGTCTTTGTCTGGGCCAATGAAAAACCTATTAGGTGTAAATTACTATGCCTGCTTGATGTGTTGGCCTCATTACAGACATGGAAGATGCATTCAAATTAGATCCTTTCTGACATAAACTCGTGATTGAAGGACTAGTGTACCTAGTTAGTTTTTTTTTGAACTAGGGGAGCAATTCAAGAACCTATTTAGAGGTCCAAGTCGAACCTTATATAGTGAACCATACTAACTACCCTATTAGAAAGATATTGATTTTAGAGGTGTAGACATCTAATTTCATCCAAGCCCCTTTTCTCATAGTCCTAAATATCCGAGAACAAGAATCTATGGTCACTTTGGCCTCACGTGCTAGAAAAAGTGCTATTTTAAGGGTTAATCTCAAAAAAAAAGGATGAATATTCAAGGGAAATTTTAGTTTTTTAAATATTCTCTTGTTAAATTTTGAAAACCATTTTGGCAAATAATGTCATAGTCAAATTTTCAATTTTTAGGTATTTTTCTAAGATTTTTCATAAAACTCAGAAGGTTAACTATCATATACTTTTACCAGCACCTGTGTAGTATTCATGCCGATATGCATTCCAAAAAATAAAAAATATTCAAGAAAAATTATATATATGACAAGGTATCAAGTCGTCAATTTTGCCAATTATTTTTAAATTTTTACAGTATCATGAGTATCATTTTTGCAAAAAATATTCAGGAAAATTTATTCCAAATTTCAAGTTTTTATCTTTTATTACTTTATAAATTAATATATTGATTGATGTGTTGAGTTTAATTCATTTTTTATAATTTGAGCATATTTTTGAAATTTTTTTATTTCCAAAATACGGAGTTTTCTACTCTATAAATTTTTCAGTGAGATTTTTCTAAGTTTAAAATTTTTAAAATTCATCAAATATTTTTGTTAAACTCATATTAAATCAGTTTTTGAAAATCAATTTATTTTATGAGCTTTGAATTTATATATATATATATTAATTTTCCTTCGTAAGGATTTTTCTCATATAATTTTACGAGTTTTGGATTTCCAATCAAAATTTTTTTCATTATTTCATTTCCAAAATTTTGTTTATGATTATTAATTTTAATTTAATTATCTATTATTATTATTTTAGTTTTATTTTAATTATGGATTTTTTAACTAGTTTCATGGAAAGTAGTCTAATTGGATTCTAACTTTTCCCTAACCAATTTAGGCTGTTTCTAATTATTGCATTAGATGATTTTATCTAGATAATGATGACAAAATATTGGAATGACTATCAATTACATATCCATTAAATGCACTCTTATATATAATTGTAATTATCAAAAAAAATAAAAATCAATAAAAAAATAATAAGAATTTTGACCAAAGGGTTTTTTTACCCCTTAGCCGAACCCCTCCTTATAAATAGGGGGTGGATTTTTCATTTAAGGGGGATTAGTTTTCAAGAAACAGAAACACTAAAAATACTAAGGTTTTTTTTTTTCAAGTTCTAAAGCTTTCTAAGGTAGATTTTCTTTAAAAAAAACTTTCGTTTTTCTTTATTTCATTAATTTTTCCTCATTTTAGTGAGCTAAAATCACGCTTAAGCTCATGCCTTTTCATCCTTGTTGAAAGACTAAGCTTGATGGCTATGACCTATTTTTTTGTTTGTTTGTTATGTTTGATTTTTTTACAATATCTTATTTTTTTCTCATGAAATTTGTTTTTGTTGATATGCTGTTGATTTTTGTGTTTGATGTTATATTTGTCATATATATATATATATGATCATATGTATGCTATTTTCCTTGGTATTTTCTTGTTGATATGTTGGAACAATATGTTTATATGTTTATTTTTTATGATTTATTATATAATGATGTTGATATGTGCTTGATAAAGCTTGGATATGTGATCATTGGTTGGCAAAATTTTGTTTGGTGGGTTATTTAATGTTGGTCGAACCTAAGGTATATGTATATGATGATTTTTTTGGATTTTATGGCTATTTTTTAAATATAAAATGTTTAAGGACTATTTGTAAAAAAAATAATTTCTAGCTATTCCCTGCTTGGCCGAAACGCACATGTATCTTTAGGGATGTATTTTATGCATTCTACCACGTTGAAATACATTTTTGGATTTTTAAGGCCGTTTTGTAATTTTAAAAAATTTTAGGTGTTTGTTTGTAAACATTGAAAAGTTTGTTCCAAGGCCAAAGGTAATTGGCCAAACTTTCCTATAATTTTTGGATGTGATTTTTGTGTTAATTTGATATATTTGATGTTTAATTTTGTGTTTTAATTATGTAGGGACTAATTTAAATCTAAAAGTTTAGGGGCTATTAGGAAACTCTAGCATTTTTAGTCAAAATAGTCATCCCTAACATAAAATCATCCATTTAGAGTGTTTTGATTATTTTTAGCATTCCTCGATCCTTTGGGGGTGTAGTCTATTAAAAACACTTTTGTATTCTTCGGCCTCTCTAAGAGGGTACAAAATGAAATTCTGAAAAAGTTTAAGGGCTTATTACAATTTTTGCATCTTAGGTTATTTTTATATCTAAATTACCTATTTAGGGTAAAATTATCATTTCATATCATTTTTGAATCCTTCAGGGTTACTAGAATACTTTTACATCGAAGGTATATCTTAGGGGTATTTTAATAATTCACCTTAGAACCAGGTTCAATGTAGTCACTGGGATATTTTTATGCCAAATGTGTGCATTTAGGATAGGTTTACCCTTTTATGATTGTTCTCAAGTTTTTTAAGTTTATTAGAATATTTTTATGTTGAAGGTATACCACAAAGGCATTTTGGTAATTTTTTATTAGAGCCAAGTCTCATGTGTTTATTCGGATACTTTCACGTCGAAAGTACACATTATGAATAGGTTCATTATTGTAGACTGTTTCTGGGTCTTAGGATACTGTATTAATATTTTTAATAAAATCAAACTTTTTTTATAGAAACATAAGGCAATATCTCCAAATTAATATAATATGCGAAATTTCTTCCAAAATATGAAAGGAGTTTTACGGATTATTTTAATAACAAGATATTTTTTTCAAAAAGAAAATCAAAATTTTTTAATTTTTATAAAATAAAACATTTTGTATTCTTTCGACTTTCTAGTGGGATACAAAAGATATTTTGATTTTTGAAACTTTTTGTATTCCTTTGACTCTCCGTTGAGGTGCGAAAGAGAATAATAACAACTTTTGTATTCTTCTAGTCCTTTGGTAGGGAATGAAAGAGATTTTGATTTTCAAAAACCTAATTTTCTCGTATGAAATAATAAATTTAGAATATTATTTTAATGCATAGGAATTATAATTAAATATCAGATAATGAAACCAAATAAAAATAAAATTTAAGTTAACATGTAATTAATAAGCATCGATTTTTAGGCATCATGAGAGGGTCGATTCTTACTTGTGATTATAATAAACTTTCAAACCCTTCCATGCGATCTCTGGTGTCACCGTAGATCTTAGAGTTTATTTTTAAGGGTTTCGTAACCCTCAAAATATAAACTTTGGTAGGTGACCAATCTTACTTAGCCTAAATAAATTGGGGGCGACTCCAAAATAAATAGTGGTTTCATAATGACTATTAGGGTTAGTTGAGTGAGCAATTCATCTTGATGACTTGTCCCTAGATACGAAAAAAATAAGCAGTAACAACAATGTTGTCCTTAAAAAAATAAAAAATAACAATATGTATATAAATATAGGAACGAAGGGTAAACTGATCATTTTAAGTCTAACTTGGTCAGGATTCGTATTTGGATGATGTTGCAATGCTTAGCGATTCTGCTAGGGATTGGTTAGAGAGTCCAGCCTAAAATTAGTTTTGTGTTAATTAAATTTTGATTCATTTAGTTTCAACTGATATTTAATTATAATTTCCAATTTTTTATATAAAAAGTTTCTTTTTATTATAAATATTTATTGATTTTGCACTAATCCATTTTCTTGTTTTTTTATCTCTTTGGGGTTTAGGATAAGGGTTTTATTTTTAATATTGCATTATAAAAAGGTATGTTTATCCCTTCGCACACACTAAGCATGTTTAGTAATTTCTCCTCTAAATCAATGCAGGGAGTATAGGTGCCTAATATTTTAGGCAGATGTGAAGTATCTTTACCTTCTGAGGTGTTAGCCTCTGTTTGGGCTAGTGAAAAGCCTACCAGGCGTAAATTCTAATGCTTGCTTAGGGTGTTAGCCTTGTTACAAGCATAGAAGATACTTTTACTGTAGTTGAACCCTTTCTGACATAAACTCGTGATGAGTAAGGATGTGGTACTTTGTTAGTCTGTTCTAGGCTCGAGGAGCAATTCAAGAACCAACTTAGAGGTCTAACAAACTTATATGGTGAACTATATTGACTGCCCAGTTAAAACCATGCCCAAATTTCAATGTCACCAAAAGTTAGGGACACACAAAGTGATAAAGCTACCTTTTTCTCCTTTTTATTTTATTTGAATAACTTTGATATCTTATATGAATAAATTATGACTTTCATTTATTTAGATAATTCATAATTGTATTGTTTTTTTTTATTTTGAAATTTTATACTTCTTATTGATAATGACTTATTTTTTTCCTTTTTAGTGCATTTTTTCCTCGTATGCATACAAAGACCTTGCTATAAAATAAAATTTCAACTCAAGTTGATTTTCATTTAATTTTATGTCGAATGAATGCATGCAATGATTATTTCTAGGGAATTTGAGGAAGTTTATTCCGAGTCAAAGTTTAATTAGAAAAAGTATGAGGATTGCATATTGAAGAGTTATGTGTCTGAATTGCCAAAAATTACACATATGGACCTTTGTCAGAATAATTTGAGGAAAGTGACAAAGATATGGGATCAATAGGGAAACACTAAGTGGACTTAATTTATTGAGATATTAGGCAGATCACACTTTTCCTTAAGATACAATTTAATGATCTATTAGTTTGAGCTATGATCAAATTTTGGGGTCCATCATTCTTGTTTTTCTCGTTTAATCAGCATGACATGATTCTGGCTATGAAGAGATCTCAGCTTTGCTTGGACTTAAACCTTTGAAGACAGGGCCCATTTATTGCAAGGAACGTAATCTAACTAGTTTCCATAAGAAATTAGGGAAAGTTCTTAATATAGACTTTGAGATAAGTCACATTTTATCAAATAGAAGGGGAATGCTAGTCTAATTTCATGGAGGTTTCTATAAGAATACTTCTAAATATGTTTTGACACTAAGAAGGCCCTTAGTGCATTTGCCTTGGCCATATATGGTTTAGTTTTCTTCCCGAGGGTATTGGGGCATGTAGAAGCAGTAGTGGTAGACTTATTCAGTCAGTTAGAAATATGCATCCAACCCTAGCCATTCTAGCAGAAATGATATGAGCACTCAAGCATGCTAAAAGGGAGGTCAAGGTAGATTTTTCAAGAGTGCTTTGTTGTTGTATGTTTGAGGTGGAGTCATTTTTGGGGTAATGGTGTCGAGAAGATTAAAAGATTAAACCTTATTTCTCTCATTGTATCCCTTTTCAGGAGTTTATTAAGAAACAATGGCCTGAATCAGGAACTAAGAACCAATGGGTTTGAATACTCAAGAATTTGTGTCTTGATGATACAACCTGTAGAGCATTGTGGATTCTTGCTAAACCCTTGTCGATACAGCTACTTACTTTCGTGCCTTTATTTGTATATGAGGTACTATGGGATATGCAACTTTATTGGTTCAAGGACAATATGGGTCGTGATAGTTCATTCCCATCACTTTGAATATAGCTAGTATGGATATGATATATCAAGGTGAGAATTACAGAAAAACACTTCAAGCAGCTACTTTGCATTGGAAGGAGAGACAAAATCAGGATTATGTGTATATACAGATTAGACTACTCTAGGTTATGATGCTTGGGGAAAAAGCTATGCATATGACTTGATTATTCCCGACATGGATAAGGCTACTCCTCGAGTATATATTCGACCAAAGCCTGCCATCCCTTCTGAGGTTGATTTGGTTAAGGAAAAATTGCTAAAGAATAGAAAAGAACAAGTATGAGAATATAATACTTCGAGAAAAAGTTGCTTATTTGAGAATAAAGATAGAAGCAAAATAAAAGAAATGGAGAGAATGGAAGAAAAGTATAATTTAATGAAGAATGATTAGATCGAACAGAACAAGAAACTAAAGCTTACCGGGATATCTGAGGTTTTAGCGGGACTTCTAAGGGAATAATGGAGGAAATGCGTAAGCTTCATGAGGAATTAGAAGTTTGAAAACCAATGCTTTGGAAGGAGACGTCAAAGGGGTAGTTTTTGATAGAGAAAGAAAAGAGCATGTAGATACTTGTCTCCAACTAAAGAGGTCCATTAAGAAGAATGAGAGAGTTTGAACTGCTCTTGAAGAAGAGCGAGAAAAGCATCTTGATTGCTTGAAAAAATGGAAGCCCTTACAATCCCAATTGTAGAGATGGGACTGGAATTGCAACAGAGAAGAGAAGATATTCATGCTTTGATATGAGCTTATCAGGATAAGGATGCATATTGGGATGATAAATTATCGTGGGCTGAAGATGAGCACCAAAAATGGCAAGCTAGGTGTTAAGGCGGACAAGTATACCTTGACTGTCTTATAGATTAGATTTACTCAGCTATCATCCAAGTAAGAAAGATAGTTGAAAAAATTAAAATCCTACAGACGCAGATTAACCCATAGGAAAACAAGGGCATATTGAACTTTAGTTTTTAGAGGAAGCTCAGAAATAGTATGATTAAGTTAGGACTTTCTTTGGATGTAATCTATTATGATCAATGATATGAATATGTAGTTTGTCACAAAATGAAAAATTTTCGCGTTTGAAATCTTTTGTTGAAGCAAGCGCCTTTATAGGTGCATTCATTCATACCATACATGCATATTCATACATAATTATTAATTTCACCAATTTATAAATAAAATTTAACTCGGGGAGATTTGGAACTTTTAAGCTTTCAATATTGCAAATTTAAAGAGACCAACCGGACACCTACTTATTGATACTATACTCGATACATAACAAGAAGAATGGTTGAAGACCATTTTGCAAGACTTAAATAATTAAAAGTAAGACACTGGGAAGCCCAAGAGGTTGTAATGAAAAGATAAGAAAAAATGCAACTACAAATCATCAGAATGATGGAATTGCTCATGGATAGGCAACTAGCTCACCCATGACTAGAAAATCATTACTGATACTCTTGCCAAAGGATCTGAGGGCTATAAGCGAAAAGATAACCCGTTACTATTAAGGATACATAGTCAATAGGCTCATAAAATATACCTCCTCTACTAGTCATCCATATTAATCTTGAAACTCTTGCATAAAAGGTGGATGCAATAACTGCAATCGTACAAGAAGAGTTAATAGTTCCTAGTGCTGATGAAAAAGAAAGGCGTCAACAGAAAGGCAAGCCAACAAGTTGAAATAGAGAGTGAAGAAGGAAAATTACAACTCCTTGAAAGAAGACTAAAAGCTATAGAAGGGATTGAGCTATATAGCAGTGTTAATGTTGAAGATCTTAGCTTGGTACCAGATCTGGTCCTTTCGCAAAAATTTAAAGTGCCTAAATTTAAGAAGTGCAAGGGCACTACATCCTCTTAGGTATATATCAAGATGTTCATTCAAAAGATGGCTGGATATGCTCAGAATGACAAACTCTTGATTCACTTTTTGCAGAGATATTTATCAGGATCGACACTCAGATGGTATAGCGATCTAAATCATACCTAGATCTAATGTTGGACTGATTTGGAAATGCATTTCTGCATCAATATAAACACATGGTCGAATGGGTACTAGATAGGCTAACTCTGCAGAATATGGAAAAGAAATCTACAGCGTCTTTTTAAAGAATATGAATAAAGCTGGAGAGATATGGCCTCTCAAGTTCAACATCTATTGATAAAGAAGGAGGCTATAGCGCTGTTCATAAATACTCTACGCCCTCCCTACATGATAAGCTGGTAGGGAATGTAACGAAGAATTTTGTCGACCTTGTCATGTTAGGGGAAATGATCGAGATGGTTGTAAAGGCTAGAAAAATCACAATTAGTGAATCTTTCACTATATAGAAAGCATGACCTAGCAAAAAAAAAGAAAAAACTCCATCTATTAATTTTGTTAGACAATCTTACCACCAAGAACCTTGCCTTTATTACCAAAACCAAGGTTGACAATCTCAAAATACATACTCTTTTTAATGCACCCTGAACTCCTGCTCCATCAACCCCATAGACCACTATCCCAAATCTGCTTTTCAAAAAACAAACTAAGCTCGATAGCAATCAACTAGTTCAAAAAACTAATCAGCCTAGATTCTATTACAAGCCTCTTTCTTATTCTTATAAAGAAATATTTGAAAAACTTCTAAAAGCTCGATTAGTAGCTCCTATTTTGCTTCAAACCATATAAAGGAAACTTTTCCAATTAGTACAATCTAAATGCTTACTGTAAGTATCATGTGGTGGTTGGTCACTCAATCAAGAACTGTCCAGCTTTCAAGAAAAAAGGTCCAGAGTCTTTTTGAAGTAGGTGCCTTTAAATTCAATAATGCTTCGAGATCAAATGTTGCAGAAATCCTTAGCTTGATCATTTTAAGCCTGGAATTAATGCTTTAATTACTAAATAAGAGCGATCAATGAAGATGAATGTTTGAGAAGTCAAAGCCTTAATGGAAAAAGTTTGGATAATTCTGACTAAAAGCAAAATCCTCAATTAAAATCATAAAAGCATCAGAAACCAAATTGATCTTGGGGTTAATTTTTGTAAGTTTTATATGACTTTACAACATACTTTGCAAGAATGTATAGAATTTTCAGCCATGATCAAAAAATGATGGTTGGTGGCGAAAATGAATTTTATGAAGAAACCAATCAGGAAGAAGAAAGGTCAATCAATATGAATAATAAAAGGCCATCACAGCTACTTTACAGTGTCGATCACCTTCTTATTATTTACTATAATCAATCAAAAGCTTCTCCTCCCAAAATCAAAAGTGTTCCTATACTCATCATTGGAGTGGCAACGTCCTTTCCATACAAGGACAATAAACAAGTGCCATGGAAGTATAATGGTAAAGTGATAACCTTAGAAGTTACTACAAGTCAACTAGATATCATCGATATAACCGGGGTTAGCCATGTAACACAAAGTGGGTGACATTATAGGCATGGCATTGATGAAGATGGTGCCAAAGAAAAATTAAAGGGACAAATATCTAAAAAAAGCCATAGTTACTGAAGATGTCTCAGTAAAAGTCCAAGAATCGTGAAAGAAAAAAAGACCAAATTTCTTATGTTTATAAAGCATAGAGAGTATAGCATTATACTATAATTGAAATAAAAACATACAAAAATCTATTTGTTAACTCTATTGCTTAGCTTGGAGCCGCATCAAAATGCTTTATTAAAAATGCTTAACTAGGCATATGTTTTTTATGATATATCTATAAACAAACTTGATCGCCTAACAAACAATATTGTTACAAACAACTTTATTTCATTCAGCGATGATTAAATACCTCCTTGAGGGACTTCTTTTACAAAAGTCCTTCACATAACAACAAATTGTAATAGCATCATATTTCCCGAAGTTCTTATTGAAAATGGATCAACTCTCAATGTAATGCCATTAATCACTATTTCTTGCTTACCAGTTGACCAACCTAACTAAAAGTAGCCAAATGGTTGTCAAGGCATTTGGTGGAACAAAAAGGGAAATTGAAGGGACCATTTCAATTACTTTAGATATCAGATCATGCCTGTTTGAGATAGAGTTTCATGTCATGGATATAGTCCCAACATATAATTTTTTATTGGTTTAACTGTGGATTCATTCGTCGGTGTGATACCAATATTACTTTATCAAAAGGTCAAATTTGTACTTGATGCAAAACTAGTTAGCATATCCAGGGAAAAAGACATCATAGCCATGACTTCTACTAAAGCCCTATATTTTAAGACAAATCTTGAAATTGAAGAATGTTCATTTTGAACCTTTGATATTATTAATACTGCTTTTGTGGTAGAATGGTTGATAATCTCAAAACTTAAGTTTTCAGAGAGCACTCACATAGGCCTTAAGTTTACAATCGAGATTCAAGCTAAAAAAGGGCTTAGAAGATATCTATAAGGGATAAGCCAATCCATCAATGTAGTGGGCAAAAAAGACAAACATGGGTTAGGTTTTAAGTTTGAGTGAAATCAAAAAAAGAAGAAAGAGAGCAAAAATTAGGAAAGAAAGTTAACCCAGGCCATGAGTTAAGAATCGAGTTAAAAGACAGTTTTTTACCCTTCTATAAAAGAACCTTTCCATAGCGAAAGAGTCATTAGTCTAGGAACCAAAGGGAAAGAAGACAAGGATGTTGTAATGATAATTAATGAGGCTTTCAAAAAATGTCATGTGGCCACTATTGGAGAAAATAGTAAGGAAATAAATGATGATCGTGAAATTTGCCTATGTCTTCCTAAGCATATCTAGAAGAATTGGACTATTATTGAGGAAATTACAATGATTAGGCCATTTTCATAGTAATTCCAAGAACTCTAATATCTAAAGATCATTTTTGTAAAAAAAACTTAACGTATTAAATTATCATTTTTAGAAGTGAAATAGATATAACCTTTTGTTTATCTTTAATTTCCTTAATATTAGTATTTTTTTCTTTTACGTACATATACATACATCATGCCATATATTTATTTGCTTGTTCTTTCTTTCCTTTTACATTTACAGATCCTCTAATTGAAAAATAGTAGATGATCTTAACCAGGATTTAAAGATTGATTTTCAATGGGTTGTTTGCTCAAATAAAGTTAATTTTGAAATAAATGTGAAAGATTATACTGTGCCTCCCGATTTGCTGAAAATGATTAAACAGCAAAATGATTAAAAAAATAACCCATGAAGAGCCTATAAAGGTGAATTTATGGGATAATGACAATGATAGAAAAGAAATCAGAGTAGGGGATTAGTCTTATGCTTGTTACTAGAAAAAATTGATAAGTTTGCTTTACAAGTATCCAGATGTATTTGCATGGTCCTATTAGGGTATGCCGGGCCTAGATACAAGGATTATAGTCTATAAATTATCTTTAAAACCATACTACAAACTGGTTCAGCAAAAGTTAAAAAAATGAAACTGAAAATGCTTCTAAAAATTAAAAAAGAGGTAAATAAACAATTTGAAGATAGATTTCTTGAGGTAGCAAAATACCTACAGTTGGTTGCAAATATCATTGCAATTCTTGAAAAGATGAAAGAGTCCGAATATGTAGATTATCAGAACTTGAATCGAGCAAGTCTAGAGGATAATTTTTCCTCTATATTAACACTCTAGTTGACAACACTGCAAAGAAGTATCTGTTTTCTTTCATGGATGGATTATTTGGGTATATCTAGATTAAAATGATGCCATAAGAGAACACAAAGACCATATTTTTACAATATGGGCAATCTTTTGTTACAAGGTAATGCCATTTCAATTGAAAAATGCTGGGGTAACTTATTGGAGACCAATAGTTACTCTATTCCATGATATGATGCATAAAGAAATTGAGATATATATATATGGATGATATGATTGCCAAATCGCCTCATAAAGAGTGGCATGTTATAGATTTACGAAAATTGTTTAAAAGGTTAAGAAAGTGCTAATTAAAGCTAAATCTAGTTAAATGTAGTTTTGTGTAAGATCAAGGAAGTTATTAGGTTTCATTCTAAGTGAAAAAGGAATTGAGATTAACCCTAATAAAATCAAAGCCATTCAGGAATTAACGCCTCCACACATGCAAAAAGAAGTAAAAAGTTTTCTCGAAAGATTAAATCACATTGCCTACTTTATTTCTCAACTTACGGACAAATGCGATCCAATTTTTTAAGCCTTTTGAAAACATGATCCGATTGAATGGGATGAATATTGCCAAATGGTATTCAAAAAAGTAAATTTTTTTAATCAAATCTGCTAGTTCTCATACCATCAATTCTAGGTTGACCCTTCATATTGTACATTATAGTGTTCGAGAGGTTAATGGGATACGTGCTAGGGCAACATGATAGAATTGGAATGAAAGAAAGGTTTATCTATTACCTCAGTAAAATGTTTCCAGAATATGAGGTAAATTATTCCTAAATAGAAAAAGATATGTTGTGCCTTGGTTTGAACTGCAAAAATGCTTTAACAATACATGCTGTATCATACAACATGGTTGATCATCGGAATAGATTTGATCAAGTACCTCTTCGAAGCACCAACGTTATTAGGACATATAGCTAGGTGGTAGGTCATGTTATCAAAATATGACAAAATTTACGTAAGTCAAAAAGCCATAAAAGGAAGTGCCATTACTAAATTTCTAGCAAGTCAGTTGCTCGATGATTGCCAGCCTTTAGATTTTGACTTCCTCAATGAAGAATTAATGAATATCTTAATGGAAGAGAAAGAAGAACAACCTAAGGTGTCAATGTGGAAGATGTATTTTGATAGGGCTTCAAATGCTTTAGGTTGTAGACACCTTATTTTGTCCGGGCTAATTCTTAGCAATCTGGAGCATGGACATAAGAGAGGGCAAGTCACCCGACGAAAAAGTATTTTGAAAAGGTCAAGGAGGCTTAGGGATCATATCAAAAGTAAATGCAAAGATGTGGCATCAAATTAAGTAGTACAAGGTGTCCGGGGATAAAATATATGAGAAAATTCATATTTTTACTTGAATGTATTGATACAATGCTCCAACATGCCAAAAATTTGAAATGTCCCCATTTGTATCAATATAACATGTAGATGTATCGATACATAAGCCTCTGTATTGATACAGGACCTTATGTATCAATACTAGGCCATGCTGAGACAAAACATGCATTCTATAAAGAAATGTATCGATACATATCAACATGTATCGATAAAATGTTCATTGTATCAATACAATGTTCATTGTATCGATACCATCAAGGTTTTTGGACCAAATGTATCGATACATTATGCAATGTATCGATACATGCAGGCCATTTTCATGGTTCAGGCATTTTTGACTCATCCACCATTGATCCAAAACTCAATTTTAACTCATTTCTTTGCATCAAGAAAGATCAAAACCCATATCGAATTATGAATTTGGACTTTTGAATTAATCAAAACATATTTTTGAAGTCTAAATTGGATCAACAAGGGCCAATATCACATGATCACCCTACTCCCTAGTTTGTTGGCCAATATCACCATCAGCCACCCTATTTACTAAAAAATCATTTCAGCATTTTAACCAGCCACCGTATGCCCATCACATTGGCAGCAAGTTGCTCCTCATAGCCATTCTATAGCCACCATACTGACATCACTTTGTCCCCCTTGAGATATGGCCAAAAACATCTCCAATTTGGCTTTAAAAGGCTGGTGTAAATGGACCACTTCTATCTCAGCAGAAAAAGGTTAGATTCTAGCTCATTTTCAGCTTCCAAAACACATTCCTACACCAAGAAAACCAAATCCAGTAGTTTTCCACTCACCACCCAAAAATAACCCAAAAACACTCACTTTCAACCACTACACATTTGGAAAATCACACTCATCCATACCAAAACCAAAACCTTAATATTTTTTTCTTTTTCTTGCTTATCAATAACAAGGAAAACAGAGAAATTCAAGCCTTCTCTGTTGCTCTAACTATTAGGCCAAAGTTAAAGTTTTATTGGTACAACTTCCTACTCTATCACTTACATTTTCTATTTTTCAGTACCTTCATCATCTTAGTGAGCTCTCCACGTTTCCATCACCCTCTTAGGATTATCATTCATTATTGTGGCATTTGGTTATGGTAGGTTAAGATTTGGATGCCTTAATGCCCTTTTTATGTGCAAAGTGCCTCATTTCATCCTTATTAGTTTGATATCTCTTGCTCATGCATTTTATGCCATGCCCATGCATCTTGTTATCCTTAATCCACTGAGACCTGATTTTGATGATAAGATCATGACGGAAGCCCTTGCATCTTTCTTGTCCCTTTCATATAATGTCAAGAATTGACAACCTACCTGCCCTCGCCCAAAGGTAGATACGTATCCTATGTAAGGGGCATTTTTTATCAAAGATTATCAATGAAATAACTTTTGCATATATCATTCCATATTATGTGCCTACATCACTTTTCAATCTCTTTGTCTCAATTACTCTTTTGCCTCTATTCTTATCTGAATCCTCGATTGTGTGTATGTCTTTTGCAATGCCTATTTCTTCACCTTTTCAAGTGTCCTGACGTCAGTGATATGGATGTGTTTAATGGGTCTTTGAAGATTGATTTTGAACAATCAATTTGCATTAGTGAAGTTGATTCTAAAGAAGGTTTTGAAGAAAGCTCTGCACCATCAGACCTCTTATAGTTCAAGATCCAGCATCATAATTCTATCCTTATCACCTAAAAATGAATAGTTACAAAAATGGTCGAGACTTACAAAGACTGGCATAAGAAGCTATCCTTTGCACTTCATGCCTATCAGACTTTAGTTCGAACTTCCACGAGTGCTACCCCATTCTCTCTTGTCTATAGGATAAAAGTTGTAGTGCCCATCAAAGTTAAGATCCTTTCTCTCAGAGTCTTGATGGAAACCAAACTTGGAAAGGCTGAATAGGTTAAAAACAAATACGACTAGCTCATTCTCATCAAGAAAAAATGCATTAAAGCCATCTGCCATGGTCAAACGCATCAAAGATGCATGATTCGAGCCCACGACAAAAAGATGCACCTACGACAATTTCACCCAGGTGAATTGGTATTGAAAAAGATCCTCCCAATTCATAAAAATGCATAAGGCAAGTGGACCCTTAATTGGGAAAGACTGTATGTCGTGAAATAAGCCTTCTCCGGAGGGTACCTAATCTTGTCAGAAATGGATGGTAATGTCTTGCCCAACCCAATCAACTGAGATTCTGCCAAGAAATATTACACATAAAGGGCAAAAAACTGAAAAGACACCCATAAAAAAAAAAAAAACAAAAAAACAAACAACAAAAAAAGGCAAAAATAAATTAAAAAAAGAAGAAAACAAGAAAAAAAATAAAAAAAGGGTTCAGATGAAAATCCAAAAAGGGCATCTGGGCAGCCAACCCGACTATAATTGAAAATTCGCAAGGGCAACTTAAGAAGATCAATTTCGATAAGGCATGAACCGAAAGCATCCACAGGATATTACAATCCTAGAGATCTTTCGAAGATCAGCTTATGCTAGGCATATTTATTGTTCGAGAAAGATTCTGAAAAGCACCTAAAGAACATCCATGTCATGATTGTAAAAGGCATCTTTTGCCCAAAAGGTCATATTTTTTGCTACCCTATCAACTGCTTGTCAAATAGTATATTGAGTTATGCCTCTTTCTTGTCATAAATAAATATTGTCAAATAGTATACATGGTTCTCATGTATCGATACAATGCTCTAACGTGCCAAAAATTGGAAATGTCCCCATTTGTATCGATATAACATGTAGATGTATCGATACATGAGCCTCTGTATCGACACAGGACCTCATGTATCGATACTAGGCCATGTCGAGACTAAAACATGCATTTTGTAAAAAAATATATCGATACATATCAACATGTATCGATATAATGGTTTATAGTATCGATACAATGGCTCATAGTATCGATACAGTGATTATTTTATCGATACAGTGATCATTGTATCGATACAATATTCATTGTATTGATACCATCAAGGTTTTTAGACCAAATGTATTGATACATTATGCAATTATCGACACATGCAGGCCATTTTCACGGTCTGACCATTTTTGACTCATCCACCATTGATCCAAAACTCAATTTTAACTCATTTCTTTGCATTAAGAAAGATCAAAACCCATATCAAATTATGAATTTGGACTTTTAAATTAATCAAAATATTTTTTTGAAGTCTAAATTGGATCAATAAGGGTCAATATCAAACGATTACCCTACTCTCTAGTTTGTTGGCCAATCACCATCAGCCACCCTATTTGCTGGAAAATCATTTCAGCATTTAAACCAGCCACCTTATGCCTATCACAGCAAGTTGCTCCCTATAGTAACCCTATAGCCACCATGCTAACATCACTTTGTCCCCCTTGAGATATAGCCAAAAACACCTCTAATTTAGCTCCAAAAGGTTGGTATAAATGGACCACTTCTATCTCAGCAGAAAAAGGTTAGATTCTAGCTTATTTTTAGCTTCTAAAACACATTCCTGCACCAAGAAAACCAAATCCCATAGCTCTTCACTCATAACCCAAAAATAGCCCCAAAACATTCACTTTCAACCACTACACATTCTAAAAATCACCCTCATTCATACCAGAACCAAAACCTCAGTATTTCTCTTTTTCTTGCTTATCAATAACAAGGAAAAAAGGGAAATTCAAGCCTTCTTTATTGCTCTAACTATTAGGCCAAAGTTGAAATTTTGTTAGTACAACTTCCTACTCTATCACTTATATTTTTTATTTTTCAGCACCTTCATCATTTTAGTGAGCTCTCCACGTTTCCATCACCCTCTTAGGATTATCATGCATTATGGTGGCATTTGGTTGTGGTAGTTTAAGATTTGGATGCCTTAATGCCCATTTTATATGCAAAATGCCTCATTTCATCCTCATTAGTTTAATATCTCTTGGTCATGCATTTTATGTCATGTCCATGCATCTTGTTATCCTTAATCCATGTATGAATCATTAGCCTAACATATTTCAAGCACATTTACACATTAAGTTGCATGAATCATTGTCATTTTTAGTGTCCATAACATTTTCTTGCCAAAGTGCATAACACTTTCTTTGTCTAGGCCATTAGTAAATTAGCATCCTCATTCATGTTATGTGCCATCCCCTTGTATGTTTGTTGTCAAAATGCATGTTTAATGGCTGATAAAAACTGATTTTCAAAACCCCCCTAAGCCAAGCATGTTAACCTCAACCAATGAAGATTAGCATGGACTTAGCATTTTCCTTAAAGCTAGCAAAATATCTTAGGGAAAATTAAGTTTTCCAAATCTGGAATCTTGGTTAAACAAGCTCAAATCTTTGGATTTTGAAATGAAAATGGTCTCACAATTATTCCCTAAATGTTTATGCCTTTTTCTTAGGTCAGAACCTTGGGTGGCATGATCAACGGGCTATTTCATCACCCCAAACTACTCCAAGGCTGTGCAAATGAGCTTGTGATGCTCATGCCACTCTTTGCCTTTAGTCATAGACGTTCGAATGTCAATGATTCGAGTTTGGACCCATAGACATAAAAAAAAGAGATATCCCATGCTTTGCTTTGTCCCCTCATGGTAGCACAACTATTACAAATTGGAAAATCACTTTAAAATCCTAAACGATTTTTCATGAATTGTTTGATATTTTTTTATCCAAGCATGTCAAATTATCTTTAAAACAATGTATTATTCACCCCTGGATCATTCCTGATGAGAGAGTTATGAATTTTCAAATCTAAATTGTCTAAAACCTCTAAAATTTAGATATTTATTCGGGTTGGGCTTTTCAGACCTAATAAATGATTTTTCCAAATTCTTTAAGCATTTTTCCTAAAAAGTTCATGAAATTATCTTTCTGGAAAGGTATTACTTGTGATTTTTTGATACCAAATGAGTCTGAGGTGATTTTTCAAATTTTAACACACCTTGTCACTCCTATGCTTTGCCAGTAGCTCAATCAGTCTGAACTTGAAAATTTATTCCCTTGGAAAGTGACTTCTTGGGATATTGGGAATATTTTTAGATTGACCCTCATCGAGTTAGCTTTCTAGCGGTATCTTGTCCACCCTCTAAAGCCTTCAAACCAATTTAGAATAAATTTAGGAACCAGGATAGTGCGATGCTGTCCCTTGTTTTCAGTTATGGTCAAAATTAAGTTATTTTTCATGCGTTTCGTCTCAAGACATTCGAATGTCTCTGTATCAACCCAATCAGACTTGAGAACGTGCTTTAACCTCCCATAGGCTCGTATCAAGGCACAAACACATTTTACATCTTTACCATCCTCATTCACAATAATTTCTTTTGCCAACAGTTGTTGAAAGGCTTAAACATTCCCTAAATCACAAGGCTTTGCTAACTTAAGTTTTCCAACTCATCTTCTTTAAAGAGTGTTAAACGTATCACTTTTGGGGATACTCCAACCCTGACCTTTCGAGGGAATACTCCAACCCCACTTTTCAAAATTGTCAACCTTTAAAGAATCTTTCTTCGTTAAAATTATTCATCATCCAAGAGGATATTCCAACCTCATCTTTTTAAAAGGATACTCTAACCTTGTCTTTCAACTACAATTAAATTTTTTTCTTTCTTAGACTTTCATGAATGTGTCAAACAAACCTCATTTAATTAAGAAACCCAGATGCATCTCAAAAATTGTTGATTCAGTTATTCCCAAATAATCGATGCCAATTACGAGATAAATTCTAATAGTCCATTCTTTTTCTTTATCATTGCATTGAATGATCCATGTTATGTTGCTTTATTTATTGCCTTACTAACATGACTTCTTCATGATGATTATTTGCATTCATGTTTTCCAAATGTTTCCAAATAAAATTAAAGGTAATGTTCTGCGTGGGTATCTCTCCAGTGCCCAAAGTGGAACATTCCATTTTCAAAGTAAAATCCAGAGGTCATTTTTTTTTAAATATCTATATTCACCATCTCTCCGGGGCGTATATGAGATTAAATCTTTTTCATCAAAACCTGGATTTGTATTTCTATAAGATTCATGCATTAAAAGGGGTTATATCGAAATAATGACAAGTTAAGATCGAAAGAATCAAAACTGAGATAAGACATAGCTAGTAAGGTACCAATTTCAGGCGTAGCGAAGAGGTTCGTACCTCATCATGCGTAACCAACTCCCAAACCCAAACGGTAAAACTTTGTATTATGTAAACCACGAGATCGATGTTTTAAGTTTCGTGACTCAAAAGATTATTTTCAATAGGCATCCGATCATGCCTAGCCCAAAATGATCAGTGTTGACCCTAAGTGTTAGCCATTTCATGATGGTCATCCGAGATTAATAAGATGACCGATTCATCTTATGGTCCCCTTCACTGTATCATAAGTCGAGAATCCATACATTCTCATTCTCATCACTTCGCGAAAGAAAAGTCTCAATCAAGAAGACATTTCCAAGTTAGGAAAATATTTTAAGTCGTGTGCACCCATAGATCTACGAGGATCCAACCCAGGGTACATTGCGACATAGGTCATGGAATTGGAGCAATCTTGATATCCCCTAAAAAAGATTACTATCGTTTCACTACCAAATTGGACTCCAATTGCACAAATAATAAGGCGAAATATAAGGCAAATGTTATGGGACTTCGAGCGGCCTTAGAAAGAAAAGCTTGATCATTGAAATTTTATGGAGACTTAGTTTTTGTAATTTGTTAGCTACATAGAGAATGGGAAACTTAGGATTCAAGGCTGTTGCAAAATAAAAAATTAATCCTTAAACTTCTAAAAGAGTTCAAGAAGGTGGAATTTATTAATTTACTCCAGAATGATAATTAAATGGCAGATGCCTTAGCTACCCTCGCCTTCATGTCCAAAGTAAATAAGGGGAATGAAGTGATCATAATTCAAATGAGTATAAACAAGTCCCTTGCTCATTGTCATAATGTCAAAGTAAAAGCCTATAGCCACCCATTGTATTATGATATGAAGAGATATCTTAAGGATCAAATATATCTAGACAATGCTTCTAAATGATAAAAGAACTTTAAGGAGGCCAGTAATGAGTTCTGTTTGAGATGCTAAGATTTTTGATAGGAAAAGTCATAATCAGACATGGTTAAGATGTGTTGATGTTGTTGAAGCACAAAGAATCTTAAAAGAAGTACATAAGGGGGTTCATCAAATCCATGCTAATGGATACAAAATGGTGAAAAAAATCATGAGATGGGGTTATTTTTAGATGACCATAGAGTGTGATTATATAAAAAAGATGCTCAAAAATGCCATAAATGGCAAGTCTATCTGACAAGATCCATGTACCACTTTTGCTATTGCACGTCATAACTGCATTGTGGCCTTTCTCTATATAGGGCATAGATGTTATTGGACCGATTACCCTTGTAGCTTTGAACCTTGACCATTTTATCTTGGTGGCTCTAGATTACTTTACCAAATAGGTCAAAACAGCTTCTTATATAAGTGAGATAAGGTCAGTGGTTATAAAATTCCTAAGGACCAACATCATTTGTCAATTCGAGATCCCTAAAAAAATTATAACATTTAAAACCTCTAATTTGAATAATAAATCAATGAAAGAGGTATGTACTCAGCTCAAAATTTCACATCATCATTTAATGACATTGTTCAAAGATGAATAATGCCGTAGAGGTAGTCAATAAGAATATTAAGAAGATTATAGGAAAAATGGTGAAGACTTATAAGGATTAGCATGAAAAGCTCCCTTTCGCCCTCTTGGCTTATCAAACTTTAGTTTAGACTTCAACTAGGGCAACATCTTACTTAATGGTTTATGGTACAAAAGCCATTCTACCGATTGAAGTTGAAATCCCCTCACTTTAGGTATTGATAGAGACCAAATTAGAGGAAGCTAAGTGGGTCCAGGATTATTATGAATAATTAAATTTCATTGAAGAAAAGAGGTTAAAAGTAATCCAGTATGGACGAATGCACCAAAAAAGAATAATGAGAGGCCATGAAAAGAAAAGCAATTCCAAGAAGAGGAATTAGTGTTAAAGAAAATTTTTCCTATCCAAAATGATCCACAAGGTAAGTGGAAGCCTAATTTGGAAAGGCCTTACGTGGTTCAAAAAGCATTTTTTGGAGGAGCATTAATGTTAGCAAAAATGGATGAGGATAATTAACCAAACCCTATCAATTTTGATACCGTAAAAAAATTATACTTAGCAGGCAATGTCATCAAAGAAAAAGAAAAACAAAAGGAAAAAGCAAAAAACAAAAAAAATAAAAATTGAATAAAAACCTAAAAAAGGCAGTCGATCCAAGAGGTTAAAATGGGAAAGCTTCAAGTTAAAAAGCCGAAAAAGGCAGCTTGAGCATTCGACAAAGAATAAATAAAACACAATAGGCCGAGAAGTTAAGACTAGAAAATGATGACATGGTATGGTCAGAAGCATTCTCCAGAGATGATTTTCAAGAGCAAACATCCCCTTTAAAAGAAATCCTTGAAGAACTAATCAAGAGATTCTGTTTATTGGAGTAATATCCAAATTTCCTTTGTACCTCACCCTTGCTATTAGTTTTGTTGAAAAGCCATTATTGTATTTTCTTCCCATATTGTATCTTCTTCCTTTGTTAAAATAAATACCTATTTTCATCCATACCTTTCAATAAATAATCTTTTAATCATGATAACATTTCTGTTAAATGATGGTTAACAGTTTAAGGAAATAGAAAATAATGAAAAGAATAACAAAGTGATTTCTTTGCATCACTTTGGAATAAGGTCAAAACATTACAAGGACCTTGGTTAATATTTCAAATCTTTTGGACACTCTAGGGAAAGTTAGGGTGGACAGATGACATTCTTGAACAATTAGGATTCATGTTTAAAGAACATCCTAAAAAAGGAAGACAAATCATTTTTAGATGATTTCTTGGAAGAAAAATTCAAAGATCTAATTCTTCAGCCATTGGGATATTATCACTCTTATCAGTTTATTTTGGCTATTGATGGGAGATTTTAGAAACCAAATATTTTCTATCATGCTCTTCTTTAGCCTCTAGATGGTACTGATGCATTGCTCAATTTGATTTGTTGAGTTTGAACATTCTATCCAGTTTTCCCTTTATTAAGAGAAAAAGGAGTTTTGTAACATTTTTTATTCTAAGAATAAGGGCAAGTGTATTTTGTCTTCAACATTTTTTGAAGATGCCTTCAACTACAAGTTCAAGTACTATCTACTTCGCCAAAAAGAAAAGAGATATATTTAACATTTTTTGAAAATGCCTTTAACTACAAGTTAGGCACTAACTCCTTTTGCTAAAAAGAAAAAGAGATATCTTCAACATTTTTTTCCAAAGGCTTTTGACTCCAAGTAAAGGCATAGGCTCACCTCACAAAAAAATAATCTGTCACATATGATAAAAATTGCCTTCAATTCTAAATTTAGGCTAAATTTGGGTTATTTATAATGAAACCCATGAATAAAAAAAATTATGAAAAGACATCATACACACATTTCATGCATTTTCATTTGCATTCAATATTTGTAAATAAAAAAATATGAATATGATATGGGAAAAAAACTATTCAATATGTTGACTTCCTTAATACCAAAGGTAAGTCTCAAATTCTTTTAAATATTCTTATTAACTATTATGGTTTCGCCTTAGTCACCCAAAGTCATATGGTTTCATCTCGACAAACTCTTTTTCGACTTAGGTTTTACCTTGTTCATGCACAGTTGATTCATATCATTTCATTTTAGCCAACCCCTTTTTTGACTTAGGTTTCACCTTGGTCACCCAAAGTTAGCTGGTATGGTTTTGACTCAGCCAACCATTTTTTGACTTAGGTTTTGTTCTGGTCACCCAAAGTTGGTTTCGGCTCGACCAATGGTTTTTTGACTTAGGTTTTGCCCCGATCACCTTTAGTTGGTTCACATGGTTTCATCCTGACCAACCTCTTTTTGACTTAGGTTTTGCCCCAGTTACCCTTAATTAGTTCATATGGTTTCGTATTGTCCAACCTGTTTTTTGACTTAGGTTGTGCCCTTATCACCTTTAGTTGATTCCTATAATTTCATCCTGATTAACCTCTTTTCGACTTAGGTTTAGCCTTGGTCACTCTAAATTGGTTCATATTGTTTTATCCTAGCCAACCCTTTTTAACTATGGTTTTACCCAAGTCATCTTTAGTTGACTATTATGGTTTTACCCTAGTCAATGCATCTAACTTAGGTTTCCCTTGGTCACTCTAAGTTGGTTCATATGATATCATCATGGCCAACCCTTTTTTGACTATGGTTTTGCCCTAGTCATTCTTAGTTGACTATTATGGTTTCACCCTGGTTAACCCATCTGACTTAGGTTTCACCCTAGTCAACTCATTAGATTTAGGCTTCATCTAAGTTAGCTACTTTAACTTAGGTAGGTCTAAGGTTTCTCTTCTAGTTTTTTTGTTTTAATGTACAAGTTTATTATTCTAGTTTTCAAGAATTTACTATTCAAGCAAAAATATATCTATTTAGTCTTTGTTTTGTTTTTATTCTTAGTAATGGATGAAAAGAGGTAGCTATAGACACGTAATTTCATTCGGGCCTCTTTTCTGATAGTTGTAAATATCCAAGAACAAGAATCTAATGGCCACCCTAGCAAAGGTCGACCTTCTCTAGGCAAATTGGGCAATTTCAAGACTGATTTAGTCATATTTAAATGGTCATGTATGCTTGTTGCAGAAAAGTGTCGTTTTAAGGGTCAATCTCGAATAAAAATGATGAATATTCAAGAGAAACTTTAGTTTTAAAGCATTAACTAGTTAAATTTTAAAAATCATTTTTGCAGATAATGTTGCGGGGATATTTTCCATTTTAAGCAATTTTTTTAAGGTTTTTTTGTAAAACTTGAAAGGTTGACGATCGTATATTTTTATAAACACCCATGTGGTATTCACGCTGATATACATTTCAAAAAATCAAAAATATTCAAGAAAAATTATATATTGGCGTTTTATACCACAAGGTGTCAAGTTATCAATTTTGCCTATTATTTTTGAATTTTTAACAATATCGCGAGTATCATACTTGTAAAAATTATTTTGGAAATTTTGTTTTGAATTTCAATTTGTTATCTTTATTATTTTATAAATTAATATTTTGATCAATGTGTAGAGTTTAATTCATTTTATATAATTTTAATACATTTTTAAAATTTTTCTATTTCCAAGATAGGATTTTTTTACTCCGTAAATTTTTTTGGTGAGATTTTTTTAACTTTAAAACTTTTAAAATTCATCAAATATTTTTATTAAACTCATATTAAATTAATTTTTAAAAATTTAATTTATTTTATGAGCTTTGAATATTTTAAAATAAATTAGTTTTTCTTCGTAAGGATTTTTTGGTATAATTTTAGGCGTTTTGGATTTCCAATCAATATTTTTTTTGTTATTTCATTTTTCAAAAGTTTTTTATGATGATTAATTTTAATTTTTGATTTATTATTATTTTAATTTTATTTTAATTATGGATTTTTAACTAGTTTCATGGAAACTAGTCTAGTTGGATTCTAATTTTTCCTTAACCATTTAGTTGGTTTCTAATTATCCTATTAGATGATATTATCTAGATAATCATGAAAAAAAATTGAAAATGACTATCAAGTATATATCCATTAAAGCATTCTCATCTTTAACTATAATTATTAAAAATAAAAATCAATAGAAAATAATAAGAATCTTGGCCAAGGGGATTTTTTTGCCCCTTGGCCGAACTTCTCCCTTATAAATAGGGGGAGGAATTTTCATTTAAGGGGGATTGGTTTTCAAAGAACAAAAACACTATAAATACTAAGTTTTTTTTTTTTCAATTTCTAAAGCTTTCTAAGTTAGATTTTCTTCAAAAAGCTTTAGTTTTTCTTCATTTCATTCACTTTTCTTCCTTTTAGTGAACTGAAATCATGCTTCAACTCATGGATTTTCATTTATATTGAAGGGCTAAACTCGATGGCTATGAACTATTTTCTTTTATTTGTTTGTTATGTTTGATTTTTTTATACAATAGCTTTTTTTCTCATGAAATTTGTTTTTGTTGATATGATGTTGAGTTTTATGTTATGATGTTATATTTTCCATATATATATATATATATATGATTATATATATGCTATTTTTATTGGTATTTTCTTATTGATATGTTAGAGTGACATGTTTATATGTTTATTTTTTTTATGATTTATTATATGATGATGTTAATGTGTGCTTGATAAAGCTTGGATATTTGATTATTGAGTTGGAAAAGTTTTGTTTAGTGGGTTATTGATGTTGGCCAAACCTAAGGTATATGTACATGATGATTTTTTTTTTAATTATGGCTATTTTATAAATATAAAAATTTTTTAAGGGACTAATTTGTAAAAAATTATTTCTAGCCATTCCATGCTTGGCTGAAACTCATATATATCTTTAGAGATGTATTTCATGCATTGTACCATATTGAAATACAATTTTTTTTAATTTTTAAGGTTTTTTTGTAATTTTAAAAAGTTTAAGGGTTTATTTATAAATATTGAAAAGTTTATTCCTAGGCCAAAGGTAATTGGCCGAACCTTTCTTATAATTTTTGGATGTGATTTTTGTGTTAATTTTGATATATTTGATGTTTAATTTTGTGTCTTAATTATTTAAGACCTAATTTGCAAATTTAGAAAATCTAGCATTTTAGGTCAAAATGGTTATCCCTAACATAAAATCATCCATTTAGAGTGTTTTGATTATTTTTAGATTTCCTTCGGTCTTCTAGGGTTGTAGTGTATTAAAAAAACTTTCATATTCTTTCGTTTCTCCATAAAGGTATGAAATAAAATTTTGAAAAAGTTTAGGGGCTTAATTAAAATTTTTGCATTTTAGGTCATTTTGATATCTAAATTACCTATTTAGGGTATTTTGCACATTTCAAAAATACTTTTAGTATTTTTATCCATTTTGGGGCTAATATGTAATTTTGAGAAATTTAGAGACCTATTAGCAATTTTTGTACTTTAGGTCATATTTGTCATCTAAATTACCCATTTAAAGTAAAATTATCATTTCATATCATTTTTGAATCAATTAGGGTTACAAGATACTTTCACATCGAAGGTATACCTTAAGGTTATTTTAATAATTTACCTTAGAACCAAGTACGATGTAGTTACAAGGATGCTTTTATGCCAATAGTGTGCATTTAGGATAGGCTTACCCTTTTATGATCATTTTTGAGTCTTTTAGGATTACCCAAATACTTTTTGTCGAAGGTATACCCAAAGGAATTTTGGTAATTTCTTATTACAACCAAGTCTTATGTAATTACTGGGATACTTTCAAGTCAAAGGTATAGATTAGGGATAGGTTCATCATTTTAGACTATTTTTAGGTCTTAGGATACTCTATAAATATTTTTAATAAAATCAATTTTTTTAGAAAATTAAGACAATGTTTCTAAGTTAAAATAATATGTGAATTTTTTCCCAAAATATGAAAAGGGTTTTATGGATTATTTTAATAACGAGATATCTTTTTCAAAAAAAAATCATGGTTTTTCAAAATTTGTAAAATAAAACCTATTCTCACGGCTTTCCACTAGGATAAAAAAATATTTTAATTTTCAAAACCTTTCGTACTCTTTCTATTCTCTATTTGGGTGTGAAAGACAATAATAAAAATTTTCATGTTTTTTTGGTCCCTTTGTAGGTACGAAAGCAATTTTTATTTTCAAAAAAATATTAAAAACTCGATTTTCTCACATAAAAAAAATAAATTTAGAATATTATTTTAATACATACGAATTATAATTAATTATTGAATAATAGAACTGAATAAAAATCAAAATTTAAGTTAACATGTAATCAATAAGGCACAGATTTTTAGGCATTATGAGAGGGTCAATCCTTACTCGTGATTGTAGCTAACTTTCGAACTCTTTCATATAATCTTTGGTATTATCGCAGACCTTAGAGTTTATTTTCGGGGGTTTTGTAACCCTCAAAATACGAACTCTAGCAGGTGACCAATCTCACCTAGCCCAAATAGTTGGTCGTAACGCCAAAATAACTAGTCATTTCAAAATGACTATTAAGGTTAACTGAGCGAGCTATTTACTTCGACGACTTATCCCCAGATATGAAAAATATAAGAAAAAATAATAATGATGTGGTCCTTAAAAAAATAATAATATGTATATAAATATAGGAACGAGGGGTACATCGGTCATTGTAAGTTCAACTTGGTTAGGATTCTTATCCGAACTATGTTGTGATAAAAGGTTACTGAATTAGGAACACATAGGGGAAAACTTTTCTCCCTTTTCCTTTTTATTTTATGTTCTAAGCATATAAATGAGGTGATGATGAGCTAGCATTGCTACTTATGGAAAGATTTTTACTTCACCTTAGAAGTTGTTATTGTTACTCCATATATTGAATGATGATGAACGAGTATTGTCATTCGTAATGTGATTTTTTTTATTTTGCATGGCATCCTAAGGCCTTGGTTACATGGTCTAGACATGTAGATCAGGCGATGATGTACGAACATCATCATTAAAAGTAAGGCCATCTTGTTTGCCCTGAGAGGCATCATAAAGCCCTAATAAATTTATCTGGTACAAATTTTATTTTTCTCATATTAATTCTTTTATTATTTATACTAGTCCATTTCTTATCTTTTTTATCTTTTCTTTATTTGTTTATTTTACTTTATTTTTTATATTATACTAATTCATCCTTGCATTAATTCGTATATGTACATACATGCACTTATTACATCCATTGCATAAAGATGGGGGCAAAATAAAGGTTTTTTTTTCAAATTTTATGAGTTCTCTAAAAGGATTTTCTCTTTCAAAACAGAATTGTCAAAACAATCGAACATCATAAATCATGAAAGATGAATACTTAGCATGCCTAGGAAGGATAGAGATATTTGAATCGATTGAAATAATGACTGCTAGAGGGAAAAAGGTGAATCAAAGGACTCACTCTAATACTATTGTTGGCTTATCCAAGGTAGAAAGACAATCATCACAAGGTGCTTAATTTATGGGAACTAGTCTCATAATGCATATTTATGTTGACCTAAAGCTCACAAAGGGGCAACAGCTAGAGCGTCGAATCCTACTTTGGATGATCCAATGGTTATGGAACTTAATGGACTTATAGAACAAGAAAATTATAGGCTTAAGTCCCAAAAAAAAAGTTAAGCTTAATAGCGATAAGGGAAAATACCATTTCCTTGAAAAGTGACTCAAAGCAATAGAAGGAGTTTAAGATGTCAATAGCATTGACGTAGATGAGTTGAGCTTAGTACTAGATCTAGTCCTCCCTCTTAAGTTCAAAATGCCAAGTTTTAAAAGTTCAGTGGCACCATATCTCTTTAGGCTTAGGTCAAAATTTTTATTAGAAAAATGCCTTGGCATACAGACAATAATAAGCTTTTTATTCATTGATTCCAACAAAACATGTCAGGATCAGTAGTGAGATGGTACAATGACTTGAATCAGAGTCAAGTACAGTCTTGGATGGAATTCTTTTCTTTAATAATATAAGCATAGTTAGATTTGGCACCAGATCGATGATTTGTCTAGAATATGGAGAAGAAATCAATAGAAACATTCACATAGTACATCCAAAGATAAAGGGATATAGCAGCCTAAGTACAACCACCTTTATTGGAAAAAGTGTCACTTCTTACCCCTTTATCTTTGGTTGATCTAAAAAGAGCATGTGCAATTTAAAAAAATGGTGGTGCAGTTGAGCTTCTAGGTTATCCCTTGATCGGGGTTTAAATTAGGCATAGTAATATGAAAGGGAGCAAAAAGTGGCCATAAATATAAGTAACCACCAACCATTTCGAGCTAGGTATGATCTAATGCCTACTAAAAATAACATTCTGGGTTATAAAACTTGAAATATTGATTTCAAGGTCCATAAGATCCAAAGATTCATTAGTTTGGTTCGAAAGTTAGTTACACATAGAAAAAGATTAGCACCCCCACGATACCCAAAATTGGTACCCATAAACTATATCTCACTTTAGTTTTGGTTCAATTGGTTCCACATTATCATTATTTTGATATAATCACCGTTAATGCAAGAAATTTTGTAAATTGTAGATCTGGGTTTTGAAAGAAAATTTATATTACCTATGTGCCTCGGTGATGTGTGGAAGATAGGGATTTTTTATGAAAATTATCTTCGGATTAAATTCTGAAAACTCAAATATTCTGTGCCAGGTACTAGGGAGATACTTACATGGAACATCACCTCATAATTTTTTTGAAAACAATTTTAAAATATGAATGCACAATGGATACTACAAAAGAGGAATGTGTTAGTAAGACGAAAAAGAATATAATACCACATAAAAATAATCAAACATAAGAACATAAAAAAAAGAGACAATCAAAATGTATCATATATTGTTTATGATTATTAAAAAATAACCGAGATGATAACTTTAAGATGTTTTTGGATTCGATGGTAACTTAAGGGACAAAAAAGAAGGTTTTGATTAAAATAACTAGAGATATCTAGGAGAAAAAATTTTGAGTTTAACTGAAATTTGAAAAGCAAGGTTAGAGTATCCTTTCGGAAGGCGGGGTTAGAGTATGCCTAATGGTTATGATTATAATGTGTTCAAAAGAAGTTATTAATCAAAAGACCTTTTGGGAAGCCCAAGAAGAGAGAAAATTCAAATTTTAAATGAAAAACAAGGTTGAAGTATCCCTTTGAAACAAGGTTGGAGTATCCAAAAGGTGAAAATTCTATATTTATGGAAAAAAAAGTGTTTTCTAGGAAAAGGTATTTTGAAAATAGAAGCCAAGTGCATGACTAAAATTACTTTTTCTTGTTTAGCCTTGATCCGAGCTTAGAGGGTTTATGTTATATTGAAAAGGTTATTTGATAAGGTTTAATGTAAAAATATTTCAGAAATCCTAGAAAATTGCTTTCTTGGTAGAACTAACTTTAAAGTTAGGTTTGTTTTGACACTGACAACATATGTAAGGGAAAAGGCACATTGGATTTTAGAAAATCTTCTCAAACTTCAGTATCATTAATCACAAATGATACTTTTCCATAAAGGGAATTTCATGAACTTTCTAGGAAAAATATTTTAAAAAATTAAGGAAAATCATTTAGTAGGCCGAAATGGCCTAAACAAAATACAGTTCGTTGGTTCCCAGGGTTTTAGACAATGAAGGTTTGAAAAATCATAACTCCCTCATCCGAAATGGTTTGAGTGCCAATAAGACATTGTTAGAAGGGTAGTTCAACATTCTTTCAAGGAAAAATGGTAGGAAATTCCAAAAAATATGTTTGGTCACACAAATAATTTTTTTATAGTGGCATAATGCTGTCAGAGCAAAAACAAGGAAGTTTTTTGATATTTTCGGGTTTCTTAAGCCTAGACTCGAGTTAAGGATGTCCGCACGCTTGTGATATAAAGGAATAGGTGACATGAGCATCACAAATTCATCCTATAGTCCTGAAGTAGTTTGTGATGATAAAGCAACTGTTGACCATGCCATTAATAAGGGTATTAAACTCAAGATCAAGGCTTAATATTTTGATAAATAAAAAGGCATTTTTCTAAGAAAAAAAATTTTTTTAACCATGAATCCAGACCCAGAAAGTTCGATTTGTCCTAAAGATTAGAAGACTAATTTATTGAAAACATTAAATCCATGGTAATCTCCATCTGTTAGAAGTAGAATAGATCTAACTTGGGGTTTGTTTGAAAATCAAATTTTTAGCAACAAACAAGCACGCTTTTTGACACAAAAGTTATCACTGAAATGCAACATACATAATAGTGAAAAAGAACAACACATTCAAACAAACTAATATGATATTTTGACAATAGAAAAGGTGGCAAAAATGTAAGTTGATGACAAATAAGATGCATGAGAAGGTTAGCATAAATGACAATATTAACATGTTTAAACTAGGAAAAAAAGGCTAGAATCTTCAAGAAGGCATTTTTATTTCATGAAACCTACGAAAATGCAATATAATGCATGGACATGCTCAACATATGTTATTATGAACATTCAAGTATGAGCTGAACATGTGAAATTGCATGAAATATGACAAGAAATGCATGAGCAGAGACTATTGTGATGGTGAAAATAAAGCATGGCATGTTTAACCATCCAAGCAACATTAAGGCATTAAGAGGATCATCAAAATACTAAGGTTGCCACAACCAAGGCCACAATAATGCATGAAAATCTTAGAAAGCTCATTGTAACATAAAAAAGTCACTAGAATGATGTAAATGCTAAAAAATAAGAAAATAATCAGAACAAGGGGAGAAAATATACTAAAAGCTTCAAGTTTTAGCCATTTTTTAAGCAGCAACTTTAAGCTGACCTTTTCCCTCTTTTGATGTTAAGGAGGAATAAAATGATGAAATAGAGTTTTTTTTTAATCAGGGAATGGATAGAGGGGAGTTTTGAGAGGAAATATGAGTGGAATAGAGGGTTTTGGAAGGGTTTTTAGTGATGGTTTTAAGGAGCTATGAGAATAGAGAAGGGTTTTGGGGTTTTTATGTGGTTGAGGGATATTGAAAAAATGTAAGAAAGTGAGTGCTTTCTGTAGACACTTTATTTTGTCTGGGCTAATTTTTAGCAATCTAGGACATGGACGTGAAAGGGGGCGATGATCATATCAAAGATAAATGCAAATATGTGGCATCAAAGGACGTAGTTCAAGGTGTCCAGGGATAAAAGATATGAGAAAATTCATAATTTTGCTTGAATGTATCGATACGTGGTTCTCATGTATTGATACAATGCTCCAACAATCCAAAAATTTGAAATATCCCTATTTGTATTGATATAACATGTAAATGTATCGAAACATGAGCTTATGTATCGATACAGGAGCTCATGTATCGGTACTAGGTCATGCCAATACCAAAACGTGCATTCTGCAGAGAACTGTATCAATACATATCAGCATGTATCAATACAATGAAGCATTGAATCGATAAAATGGTTCATAGTATCGACACAATGATCATTGTATCGATACAATGTTCATTGTATTGTTACACTCAAGGTTTTTAGACCAAATGTACCAATACATTGTATAATGTATCGATACATACAGGCTAATTTCCACAGTCCAGGAATTTTTTACTCATCCACCATTAATCCAAAACTTAATTTTAACTCGTTTCTTTGCATCAGAAAATATCAAAACCCATATCAGATTACAAATTTGGACTTTTGAATTAATCAAAACATTTTTGAAGTCTAAATTAGATCAAAAAGGTCAATGTCACATGATCACCCTACTCCTCCCTAGTTTGTTGACCAAGATCACCATCAGCCACCCTATTTGCTGGAAAATCATTTTAGCATTTAAACTAGCCACCCTATGTCCATCACATTGGCAGCAAGTTGCTCCCTACAGCCACTCTATAGCCACTAAGCTGACATCACTTTGTACCCTTTGAGAAATGATCAAAAACACCTTTAATTTGGCTCTAAAATGCTGGTATAAATAGACTACTTATATCTCAGTTGAGGGACTTTAGATTCCAGCTTGTTTTAGCTTCCAAAAAAACACATTCACATACCAAGAAAACCTAATCCCGTAGCTCGTCACTCAATACCCAAAAATAACGCCAAAACACTCACTCCCAACCATTACACATTCTGAAAATCACCCTCATCCATACCAGAACCAAAACCCTATTATTTCTCTCTTTTTCTTGCTTATTAACAACAATGAAAAGAGGAAAATTCAAACCATCTCTGTTGCTCCAACTATTTGGCCAAAAATTGAAGTTTTGTTGGTATAACTTCTTACTTTATCACTTTCATTTTTTGTTTTCAGCATCTTCATCATTTTAGTGAGCTTTCCATGTTTCCATCACCCTATTAGGATTCTTATGCATTATTATGGCTTTTTGGTTGTGATAGTTTAGGATTTGGATGCCTTAATGCCCTTTGATGTGCAAAATTCATTATTTCATCCCCATTATTTTGATAGCTCTTGCTTATGCATTTTTTGCCATATCCATGCATCTTGTTATGATCAATCCATGCATAAATCCTTAACCCAGCATGTTTCAAGCATGTTTATCCATTAACTTGCCTATTGTCATGAATCATTATCATTTTCAGCATGCTTCACTTCATAAGATACGTGCATAATACTTTCTTTGTTAAGACTACTGGTAAAGTTAGCAACCCTATTCATCTTATGTGCCATTCCCTTGTATGTTCATTGTCTTCCCCTTGTCTAAATGCATGATTGATGATTGTCAAAAATTGATTTTCAAAACCTCTCCAAGCCAAGCATGCTAACCTCAACCAATGAAGACTAGCATGAACTTAACATTTTCCTTAAAATTAACTAAAAAATCTTGGGGAAGATAAAGTTTTTCAGATCTGTAATCTTGATTAAACGAGCTCAAAACTTTTGATTTTCCAATAAAAATGGCTTTGCACTTGCTCCCTAAATGTTTGTGCCTTATTTTTTAGTTAAAACCTTGAGTGGTACGATCAATGGGTGGTTTCATCATCCTAAATTACTCCAGGGCTGTGCAAATGAGTTCATGATGCTCATGCCACTCTTTCCCTTTAGTCATTGATGTTCAAATGTCGATGACTTAAGTTTGGACCTGTAAACATAGAGAAAATAAGGAATATCCTTTGCTTTGCTTTGTCCCCTACGGCAGAATCACTATTACAAATTGAAAAATTACTTTAAAATCCTAAATGATTTTTTGTGAATTTTATAATATTTTTCTTTGAAAGTGCGTCAAAATATCTTTAAAATGAGGTTTATTCATCCCTGGATTAGTTCGAATGAAAGAATTATGATTTTTCAAACCTAGACTATCCGAAATCCCTAGAGTTAAGAAAGTGCATTCTAGTTGGGCCCTTTAGGCCTAGTAAATGATTTCTCCAAATCTGTCCAACATTTTTCCTAAAATGTTCATGAAATTCCTTTCTAGAAAGGTATTATTTGCAACTTTTTAATTCCAAATGAGTCTAGGGTGATTTTTCAAATTCTGACACACCTTGTCCCTTGTATGCCCTGCCAATAATGTAATTAATCCAAGCTTGAAAATTTATTCCCCCCAGAAAGTGACTTTTTAGAATATTGGAAATATTTTTAGATTGACCCTCGTTGAGTTACCTTTCTAACGGTATCTTGTCCACCCTCTAAAGCCTTTAAACCAATTTAGAATAACTTCAGAAATAGGGATAGTGCGATGTTATCCCCTATTTTCGGTTATGGTCAAAATTGAATTGTTTTCCTAAGCTTCGTCTCGAGACATTCGAATGTCACCATATCACCCCCATCAGCCTCGAGAACATGCTATGACCTCCCATAGGCTTGTATCAAGTCACAGACATATTTTACATCTTTACCATCCTCATTCACAATAATATCTTTTGCCAAAAGTCATCAAAATGCTCACTCATTTTCTAAATCATAAAGTTTTGTCAACTTAAGTTTTCTAACTCGACTTTTTTAAAGAGTGTTAGATATGTCACTTTTGGGGATACTCCAACCCTGCTTTTCAAAATTGTTAAGATTAAAAAATATTTCTTTGTTAAAATTATTTGTCGTCCATGGGGATGCTCCAACTCTGATCTTCTGAGGGGTACTCCAACCCCGATCTTTTGAAGGCATACTCCAACCTTGCTTTTAAAAATTGTCAAGATTTAAAAATCTTCTTTTGTCAAAATTGTTTTTCATCCACGAGGATCTCCAACCCCATCTTTCTGAGGGGACATTTTAACTATGTCTTTCAACCATCATTAAATTATTCTCTTCTCGGGCTTCCATGAATGTGTCAAGAAAAACTCGTTCAATCAAGGAACCCAGATACGTCTCAAAAATTTTCAATTTAGTTATTCCCAAATAATCGATGCCGATTACGAGATAAATTCTAATATTCCATCCCTTCCCTTTATCATTACATTGAATGGTCCATGTTATGTACTTCATTCTTTGTTGTACTAACGTGATTTCTTCGTGATGATTACTTGCATGCATGTTTTCAAAACATTTTAAGTAAAACTAAAGGTAATATTCCATATGGGTATTTCTCCAATGCCTAAAGTGGAATATTCCATTTGTCAAAGCAAAATCCAAAAGTTATTTTTATTAAAAATCTTTATATTCCCCATCTCTCAGGGGCATGTATGAGATTAAATCTTTTTATCAAAACTTGGATTCGTATTTCTATAAAATTCCTGCATTAAAAGGGGGTTATATCCAAATAGTGATAAGTTAAGATCAAAAGAATCAAAATCGAGATAAGACATAGCTAGTAAGTTACCAATTTCGGGCATCATGAACAGGTTTGTACCTCATCATGTGTAACCAATTCTCGAACCCAAACAATGAATCTTTGTACTACGTAGACCATGAAATTGATGTTTTGAGTTTCACAACTCAAAACATAGGTTTCAATAGGCATCCAGTCATGCCTAGCCCAAAAGAATCAATGGTGACTCTGAGTGTTGATCACTTCGTGACGGTCATCGGAGACCAATAAGATGAGCGATTCATTTTATGGTTCCCTTCACTATATCATGAGTCAAAAATTCATACTTTCTCGTTCTCATCACGTCGCAAAAGAAAAGTTTCAGTCAATAAGACATTTCCTAGTCAGAAAGATATTTTAAGTCATATGCACCCATAAATTCATGAGGATCCACCCCGAGGTACATTGCAATAGCTTGGCGAGTCTGCTGGGGATAGTATAGAGAGTTAGGCCAATAACTAGCTTTGTCTTCCTAGGTTTTCGATTCTTTCGGTCTTTGACATTATTAAACTATAACCTTTTTTTTGGTTTTGTCAACTAATCTTTTGTTTGACACAATTGTCAAGATTGTCTTATTTTTTAATAATCATCAGTTTAATAAAAGTGGTAATATGGGAGTAAGCAAAAATGTTTGATCGTTTCCCCGTCAAACACTTGCATGAGCATTAGAGTCCTGCCAAACTCCATGGCATGGTTATAACCCAATCATTAGGAGGAAGTGAGCTATCTGCCTTCGTGAGTAACCCTCTGCATAGGCATAGCAATAACTTCCTGGATGTAAATTAACTATGTCTTTCATGAGTAACCCTTCGTATTTGTATAAGGAAATACATCCACCGGATCGAACCCTTTTCACCAAACCCGCGATGGGCCTAGGATCAGGGTGCCTTGGCTGTCCTTACCGAATGGAGGAGTAATTTGGATACCTATTTAGGCATTAATCTAAACCTCATATAGTGAGCCTTACGAGCTAAACCATGTCAAACCATTTAGGAATACTGTTAGAATACCAGGAGATAGGGTCACTCGGGGAAACATTCCTAACCTTTATTCTCAATTACCATAATTACATAGGTGATAATGAGTGTACAATTGTCACCCGCATCTACATATTTTATCATTTATCAAGGCATGTCGTTGTGCCACCTGAACGATGACTAACCTTTGTATAAATAAGTGACGATGAACAAAAACCATCGTTCACAATGTCTTATACTGTAAGCCGTTATGTTGTCCAAGTCACGGCTTAATGCGCATCTGCACTAGTGGTGATAAACGAATATTACTACTAGCCGGTTATTTTTCCATCAAAATATGATATTGTATAACCTCATAAAGGGTAGATTGCATCCTGACATGTTGAAATGCTTTCTGTTTTACGTCTCACCACCTTGGTTGAGACATGTTATGAATATTTTGTTCTGATGTTCTTAAATTCTTTATTTCCTTACATTTATCTCCTGTATGTTCCACTAACTCATTTTTCGTTTGTTTTTATTTTGGCGTATGCATAATCTTACCATAACTATCATGACTATCATCATTTTGGGACAATGGTTCTAGTTTGGTGTTGAGCAAGGGGCATCATTTATGGAGCAACAGCTTATCTCCACTATCCAGTCCTTTAAAAATGTTAGAACATGGTCAAAAGGTCGCCAACGTCAAGATGGGGACATCTTAAAGCTCAACTATGTCTCAAAAATGCATGAAGAGGTTAAGATCAGTTTCTGTCAGAATGATTGTCAAGAGTTATAGCACATTTAGGATAGTTGGGATAGCAACATGAAAGAAGCCTTCACTAAAAAGTATAGGGATATAGCTCTTTTTCTTTGAGTTTAGCTAGATAATGGTTTGCTACGAGCAGTGGCATAGTTCTAGAATCTAGCCTATCGATGTTTCACTTTCAACCAACAAGATTTAGTCCCTACTATTGATGAGTACACAGCTCTGCTTAATATAGAAAGGACAAAGTCAGACTGAATTTACTGCAAAGCACTAACACCTTCTCTATTTAAAAAGGTTGAGGCAAGTTCTTGAGGCCATAGAAGCATAGGTTGATAGTCACGTCAAGGTAAAAAGGAACAGCGAATGCATCTCTTGGGCCAACTTGAAAGAGGCCATGTTAAATCTTTCTGATCAAAAGGAAGTTCAAGATGTTTACTCTCTATCAATCTATGGGCTTGTCATATTCCTAAAGACTTTGGGTTATGTAGAGGTGGCAGTCACAGATTTTTTTCGCCTATGTGGCAACATTAACCCTGCTTCCACCATCATCGCCAAAACCATCCGCACCCTCAGGTTTTGTAAAAAAATAGGAACAGAAAGGTTTATGGGTGTGCCCCATTACTCCAGATATGGCTCTTAGGTCATCTCTATGTTAAGGAGGAAAGAACCAAGCGAAATTTTTTCTACAAGTTCAGTCATCTTTCCACAGTATTAAAGGAAGAACGTCATCAAGATAAGACAGAAAAGCATTAAGTCAAGGAATTACAAAACTTCAAGGAGGAAAAAATCATATGGAGAGCCCCATGGGTGTTCCCGCAGTCGATTATGTATAGATGTAAAGACTACACTTATGTACCACTCCTAGGATTATGGGGAAGTACCAGTTATGCTTCTCTATTAGTATTGTGTCAATTCCAGTGCCAGTAGTTCATCCCATTTTTGGAGGCTTGAGACATTGGGATTTTGAATACAGAGAGCCTAATAATAAAGTAAAAGTCCAATTAGCTTTCCAAGCCTAGAAAAAGGTCTATTGCATGGAAAGATACTATAGAGGAAGCCCCACCACTCTTGGATATGAAGAATGGAAACTTTGTTCTATCAACGATCCATTGCCACCACTAAACTCTAAGATACTGCAAATCCCAATAGAGGAACCACCTTCTGAGATCAAGCTACTTAAGAAGGAGTTAGAGCAAGAAAAGGCATCATTTGCCATAAAAATCTCTCGACTTAAAGAGAAAAAAGGCAAGCTAGAGATGGATATCTATTTTAAGAGTGGTGAAATAGATTGAGTCATTAAAGAAAGGGATCGCTTCAAAGATGACCTTGACAGCCTAACCAAGGATTATGTGACACTCTGAAAAGCTAACAAGTCTCAACGTATTGGCAAGCCATTAGTTGAATGGGAAGCAAAAGTTGTCACTCTCAATCGCAAGCTGAATCAACAAAAAGAGGAAGTTAAAACTAGCAAAGAAAAGTTCACAAGGGCACGTGCTCTTGCTTCAACCTACCAATGAAGGAATCAAAGACTTAAAGACCAAATACGAGATGCGAAAGCTACTTGGGTTGAAAATAAAGCCCTCACTTATAGAATCTAGGAGTTAGAATAGTCTCTCCAGGTTTATCAAAGTCATATTAATGAGCTAACAAGGGCTGCTGAGCAATGGGAATTAGAGTGGTAAGCGACAATCGACCAAGCACGTCTGAGTTACCAAACACAGCATTAACACTTCACTGAACAAGTTTGGATGGCTTAATAAGAGGTGAACAACATGATGAAAATAGCTCAGTCCATAAGGTGAGACATCATACCTGTTAGAGATCATGAGCAACAACTTTTAGGTTTTTTTGATCGTGTGATTACATAATGTAATCACATTAGATACTTTCAGATGTATTCATTTAGTAAAATAAAACCCTTTTGTGACTCTATAATGATGTTATTGACGAAGCTATTCCAAGAATCAATTGTCTCCAATGTATATGCACATTTAATTTCACCATTTTTCATTATACTTGCATAATCATTCATTATCTTAACTCATCATTGCATCATAAATGCTCATCAATAAATACATTTTTAAATAAAAGTCTAATACAGGAATTGGGCCATAAAAGTGCAAGAGATTCCAAGATCAATCAGGAACATGAAACATTACATTTCGCACTGCTATAATAGACGACGTCATAAGCAAATCATGAAGAGTGATCATGAAGCTCGTATTGAGTGACTTAAACTAATGGTTAAGGAATCACAAAACCAGATGCTTTGTCAGTAATACAAAATGAAAAATCAAATTGCAAAACTTATGAAACTAATGACCGCCTTTATAAAAAAAAAAAGGCAAGCCAGCACTACTGAAATAAGGAATGATCATCCTAATGCTGAAAATCCCCTTACCAATAATCCAGAACTTGCCCAAGAGGAAACTAGACAAGAACAGTAACCCGCTCCTACACCTACCACTCAAGCTCCATCAGTAATCTACCAAAATCCCATTGTGATAGGTTAATTCATTCTCGATACCCAAGGGGTGAATGCAGGAGTCTCATCCACAAATTCGATAACCCTTGACCATGAGGAACCAAAGAAAACAGAAGGTCAAAAGTCCATCATGATTGTGAAAGAAGTGAACAAATTCTAACTACTTGAAAATGCCTCGAAGGGAGTGACAAGTTTGAAGCTCTTGATGCGTAATCGCTATCTTTGGTGTCCAACCTTGTTATTCCCAAAGTTTAAAGTCCTAGAGTTTGAAAAGTTTAATGGAACAACTGACCCTTCGGTCCATGTCTAAATACACTTGTGAAAGATGGTCAGGTGTAAGAAAGATGAAAAGTTCCTCATCCATTGCTTTCAGCATAGCCTTACTAGGGCAGCAGCTCGGTGGTATATCGAGCTAGACAATATGAAAATCTAATCATGGGTCGACTAGGCTAAGGCCTTTCTAAATCAATACTAGCATGTGTTGGATTGGGTGCCAGATTGACTTTTCCTAATGAATTTTGAGAAGCGATTCATTAAAAGTTTCAGGCAATACACCCAAAGGTGGAGAAAATAAGCAGCCCTAGTCCAGCCTCACCTTACAGAAAAAAAGATGGCAATCATTTTCATTCACACCTTACGTGCTACTTATTATGAGAAGCTTGTAGGGAATGCCACCAAGAAATTTAAAGACCTAGTTCTCTCTGGAGAAATGATTGATGTCGCTATTAAGAGTGGTAAAATGTATTGATGCCGCCATTAAGAGTGGTAGAATGTCCGTTAGGGAAACAACTGTATAGAGTAAGAAGCCTATTATCGATAAGAAGAATGAAAGAGAGGCCAATACCATAAATGATGCTGATTCATTTTAGCCAAGACAGTGTCAAGTAGCCAACCCTTACTACTTAAGCACATTGTATTCTTACCCTATCATAATACCCCTTCAGTCAATTAATGCCATAACCTATAACCCATCCTTTGCAATCCCATCTAACCCACGACAAAGCTTCCTTCCACAAGTTCACCAAAGTACCAATCGAGCAACCAATAATGCACTTGGCAATTGAGGTGTAAATCAACAAAGGCAACATTTTGATCCCAGCCCTCTGACCTGTAAAGAACTTTACCAAACCTTACTCTAAAATCATTTAGTGGCCTAATCTATGTCCTAGAAAAGAAGCCATTATACTTGTAATGGTACAACCCTAATACCCACTGTGAATACCATGCTGGGGCAACAGGGCATGACACTAAGAATTGTATATCTTTCTAATGAAATGTGTAAAATCTAATTAACTCAAAAGTCTTGCAGTTCAAGACGAACCAAGGACCAAATGTTGCCGCTAATTCTTTACCAAACCACATTGAACTGGCTGCAAACATGATCGACATTAAGAATAAATATGAAGTCAAGGCAAGCATAGAGGATGTAAGGATGCCAATGTTCTTGGTCTGGCAGGCATTGATTCAAGTCAGGTTACTTAACATAACAGAAAAATTGGAAGATAATCTTGACAACTTCTATGACTTCTATATAATTATAGGTCATACCCTACAAAACATGCAATGAGTTTAGGTCCACGGTTCAAAGAATGATAAATAAAGGCTAGATAGAATTCTATCATGAAATTACACCTACTACTAAATCTATCAACATGATAGGAGATGAAACCATGCAGCCACCTTGTGGGAAAAATCGACCTCTCATTTTTTATGGCAAGTCGAGTTTTGAGGTTAGTTTTTTGACACCTACACTAAAGTTAGTTGTCGAGGTACCTAAACCATTCCCATATAAGAGCAACAAAGTTGTCCCATGGAAGTATGAAAATTAGGTAGTGATGATCGAAGAACTAACTCTTGCAACTACTGCAATGGAATTGTTAAGAGCTAGTCACCTAACCTGTAGTGTTAGGTGTTATGCTACCCCAGTTCATAAAAAACAAAAGGTTGATGCATCTCCAGGCATCAGTACCACTCAGGCCCAAGCAAAAAATTTTGAGCCCAAGAAACTCAAGAAAGCAGTAAGTGAAAGAGAAGCCATGGAGTTTCTCAAGTTCATCAAGCATAGTAAATACTGCATTGTAGACCAGTTAAGTAAACAACCTGCAAAGATCTATGTGCTATCTTTGTTTTTAATTCAAAGGTTCATTGAAATACATTACTAAAAATGTTAAATGAAGCATACGTGCCACCGGATATCTCCATCGACAAATTGGATTAGCTAGTAAAAACATCACACTCGATAACTATATCTCTTTCAATGATGATGAGATCCCACCCAGAGGCAGAGGCAGTTATAAAGCTTTGCATATCACGACCCATTGTAAGGGAAGCATTTTGCCCAAAATACTCATAGATAATGGGTCGACCCTTAATGTCATGCCTATGACTACATTAAGCAAACTCCATGTCGATCAGTCCAACATCAAGAGTAGCCATACCATTGTCTGAGCTTTTGATGAAACATGTCATGGAGTAATAAGAAATATCACAATCCAGCTCTAGATAGGCCCATGTACATATGAAGTGGACTTTCAAGTTACGGATATTAATCCTTATTACAATTACCTATTAAGAAGGCCATGAATACACTCCGCTAGAGCCATCCCATCCTCTCTCCATCAAAAGCTCAAATTTATGATAGATGACAAAGTAGTCACCATCGGAGCTGAAGAAGAAATGATCACCACTACTTTCACTGAGGATATCTACATAAAGCCTAATGAAGATGCACTGGATGCATCATTCCAATCTTTTGAGTTTGTCAATGCAACATTTATGGGAAAAAGATTGCCAATAGTTGAACCCTATCTATCAAAGAGTACCCATTCGAGTTTAAAAATGACCATTGGCAATGGTTCCTGTGCTAGAAAAAGGCTTAGCAAGAATCTGCAAGGGATGGCCTAAGCTCTAAAAGTCATCACTCATGTCAACAAAAAAGGCTTAGGATTCAAAACTAATGCACAGTCAAGCAAGTTGCAAGAAAAAATGATTTGCTACTAGAGGATGACTTAATCATTGGGTCAAGAAGGGGAATAGAAGCCAAAAATGTTGTCATCTCTCATGAGATATTCCATTGGAGAGGACGAATCGATCCAAACCAACTAAAAGAGCAAAAGGCTAAAGATATCTTAGTCATCTTAAACAGAGCACTTCACAACCTCTATCTCCAAGAGATCAAGCCATAAAATGCGTATTCTTCCACTAAGACCTGATTTTGGTGACAGGGTTATAACAGAAGCCCCTGCATTTTTCCTATCCCTTTTATGTAATGTCAAGAAAGGAAAGCCTACCTACCCTTGCCCAAAGGTAGGTAGGTGTCCTATGTACTGGGCACTTTTGTTAAACATTATCAATAAAATGACTTTTGCATATATTATTCCATATTGTGCGTCTATATCACTTTTTAACCTTTTTGTCTCATTACTCTTTTACCTCTATTTCTATCCAAATCCCTTAGTTGTATGTGTGCCTTTTGCAATTTTTATTTCTTCACCCTTTCAGGTATCCTAATGACAGTGATATGGATGTGTCTGATGGGTTGCTGAAGACCAATTTTTAACAGTCAATTTGCACTAGTCAAATTGATCTTGAAGAAGATTTAAAAGAGAGCTCTATACCATCAGACCTCTTAAGATTAGTTGAGTAAGAAGAGAAGAAGATCATGCCCCATGAGGCCAATAGAAGTAATAAATCTGGGTACTCAGGAGGATCGGAAGGAGGTTAAAATCAGAACCCCAATAAAGTCAATGACTAAGACCAAACTGGTAGAATTACTCCAGGAATATCGAGATGTATTCGCTTGGTCATATTAAGACATGCCAGGATGGGACGCTGATATAGTAGTCCATAAGCTTCCTATCAATCTCGGATGCAAACTAATCTAGTAAAAGTTAAAGAGGATAAAGCCAAAAATGCTTTTCAAAAAGAGAAACTCAAGAAACAGTTTAATGCGGGGTTTATCAAAGTAGCCAAGTATCCAGAATGGGTTGCCAATATAGTCCCAGTCCTAAAAATAGATGATAAGTATGAATGTGTATTAATTATTGGGATCTAAATCGAGCTAGCCCAAAGATAACTTCTCATTACCCTACATTAACACTCTGGTAGGCAACACACCAAGAATTTTTTTTCTCCTTCATGGATGGATTCTTAGGCTACAACCAAATTAGAAAGAGGTTTCATAAAGCAAACTTATTATCACCCTTTATCGAGTCACTCTTTTAATGGTAAGTCATCTAGAATAGAAGAACTTGATAGCAATGAGGCTAAGATTGATGAAGCATCACCAACATACAAGAAGATCAATTCTCATGATATTTAAATTTGATATCTTTTTCATTTGATCCTATGAAAGGTAGGTAAAGTAGGAATTAAGTCAACTTCACTCGATTTTGTGAAAGATAGGTGGAGTTTTTTAGTAAGATATTCTCTTTATTCGATCCCATGAAGGGTAGATAAAGTAAGATTTAAGTCAACTTTGTTTGATTCCATTAAGGATGGGCAGAGTTTTTCAGTAAGATGTCTCTTCATTTGATCTTGTAAAGGGTAGGTGAAGTAGGATTTAGGTCGACTTCATTTTATTCTATGAAGGATAGGTAGAGTTTTCGAGTAAAATGTCCTCTTCAATCCTATGAAGGGTAGGTGAAATAGGATTTAAATCAACTTTATTCGATTTCATGAAAGATAGGTAGAGTTTTTAAATAAGATATCCTCTTCATTTGATCTAGTGAAGGACAGTTAAAGTAGGATTTAAGTTAACTTCATTCGATTCTATGAAGGATAGCCAAAGTTTTTTAGGAGTAAGATGGCCCCTTCATTCAATCCCATGAAACATAGGTGAAGAATGCTTTAGATTAACTTTGTTTGAATAAGAAAAAAATTACAGAGTTTCTTTTTAAAAAACCAATACAGTTAGTGTATATATATATATATGGGGAGTTTTTTTAGAAAAGCTTATCATGACCTGGACAAAATCATATCTATTTAGTTTTTGCCCTATTCCTGATGCTCAGCAACGATTAAAGAGGGGCAGCTGTAGATACTTAATTTTGTCTGGGCCTATTTTAATAGTCCCAATTATCCGAGAATGAGAACCTAGCGTTCACCTTGGCAAAAATTCACTTTCACCAAGTGGACTTAGCATTTTTATAACTTGTTCAATCATACCTAAATGGCCACATATGCACGTGATAGGAAAAGGTAATTTTGAAGGTCAATCTCAAATAAAAAAAACAAATATTCAAAAGAAAAATTGGTTTTAAGTATTTTTTTATCAAATTTTGGCAATTCATTTTTGCAGATAATATCATGATCAAAATTTTCATTTTTAAAAATTTTTTGAGAATTTTTTGAAAGGTTGAGAAGTTGACTATTTTATATTTTTATCGATACCTATGCAGTATTTATGCAAATACTCACTCCAAAAAATCAAAAATATTCAAGGAAAAATTTGTATTGGCATTTTTTACCATGAGGTATCAAATTATCAATTTTGAGACTTAAATTTGAATTTTTCATAATACTATAAGTATCACACTCGTAAAAAATTTTAGGGAAAATTTGTTTCAAATTTCAAGTTTTCATTTTTTTATTATTTTATATATTAATATTTTGATTAATGTGTTTAGTTTAATTCATTTTATAAAATTTGAATATATTTTTGAAATTTTTTCATTTCCCAAATATGTAGTTTTCTACTCCATAAATTTTTAGTGGCATTTTTCTAAGTTTAAAATTTTTAAAATTCGTCAAATATTATTGTTAAATTCATGTTAAATCGGTTTTTAAAACTTTAATTTATTTTATGAGTTTTGAATTATTTTTATACATATCATTTTTTCTCTATAAGGATTTTTCTTATATAATTTTGCAAGTTTTGGATTTCCAACTAAGATTTTTTCATTATTTGATTTCCAAAATTTTGTTTATGATTATTATTTTAATTTTAATTTTTAATTTTTAATTATTTTAATTTATTTTAATTTTGGATTTTTTAACTAGTTTCATGGAAACTAGTCTAATTAGATTATAATTTTTCCCTAAGCAATTTAGTTTGGTTTTAACTATCCTCTTAGATGATTTTATCTTAATCATCATTAAGATGTTGAGTCATGTATGATAACAAACATAATGACAAAATTAATTTAATTCATGCTTATCATAATAAAATATCAACCAAAAAAATCAAAAAAACAAAAGAACAAGACTTTTGACCAAAGGAGATTTCAGCCCCTTTGGTCGCTTCTTCCCATTAAATAAAGGAGAGTGGATTTTAACAAAGCGTGATGGTATTCAAAACAAACAATAGCAAAAACACTTAGTAAAAATCAAGAAAAATAAAAATTCTTTACACTTTTAAGGTAAAATACCTAGAAATTTTTTAGTTTTTGCTACTTTCATTTGTTTTTCTTCCTTTTAGTGAGCTAGAACCATACGAGTGCTCATGGATTTTAATCCATGGTGAAAGGCCAAGTATGATGGCTACGAACAAAGTTTCTTGATTTTATTGTTTTATTTAATTTTTGTTAGTAATATGCTGATCTTATCAAGATTATTTTTGTTTGTTGATAGAAATAATATTACTTTTATGTATATATTTTTTTATGCATTTTTTAATTTTCATATTGGTTTATGTTAATTTGTTCATTATTCATTATGTATTTATACATATTTATGCTTGGTAAAAATTATGATATGTGTGTACATTGCTATTCATGAAAATATATGATAAAAAAGTTATTTTCTTGGTGAAATACATGTTGACCAAAATTGATCTCGATTCTTGGATAATTTTTCATGCTTGATTTTGTGATATTTTGTATTATTTTGTTATATTTAAACTTGTAGGCCTAAAAATAATTTTCCAAAATTTTTGAAGGCATTGGAAGAATGATTCCAATCTTGGCTGATTTTGATTTTGATATCAATGATTTTATGATGTTTTTGATTTTCTAGGCTATTTTATAAATATATAAATTATAGGGACTAAATTGTAAAATATTATAAAAATTTTTCTAGGCTATATGTGTTTGGCTGAATATGTCTTGTGACCTTTAGAGATGTTTTCATGCTTATTCTAACATGTATATATATGTTTCATTCATTTTTTTTTATCATTTTGGGGTCATTTTGTGATTTTAAAAAGTTTAGGGACTTATTTGCAAAATTGCAAAAAATTTGCTTCAAGGCCATAAGTGCTTGGTCGAACTGATTATCTAATTTTTCTTATGTGTTCCATGTTGATTTGGATATGTTTAATATTTGATTTTTTGTTTTATTTCATATAGGGACTAAATTGCAAAAATTAAAAAAAAATTCTTTCAAAACCATCCATGTTTGGCCAAATGTTTAATACATTTTTTAGGAGTATTTTTCATGCATTCTTAACATGTTTAAATGTATTTTGTACAATTTTAATGTTTTGGGATGCTTTTTGTAATTTTAGAAAGTTTAGAGACTAATTTGCATAAATAAAAAAATTATTTCAAGGCCATAGGTATTTGGCCAAATGCTTATTGTGATCGTTGGCATGATTTCCATGATTTCTATAAGTTATTTTTTGATTTTTTTGCATTATAGGTACTATTTTGCAAATTTAGAAAAGTTTAAAAATCATTCAGCAAAACCTTGCATTTTAGGGTTAATGCAATATTTTTGATGTTTTAGAAATATTTTTAGCATTCCTCTGGTCCTTCAGAGGTCTTAAAAATAATAAAACTTTTCATATGCCTTCGGTTTTTCGATGAGGGTACGAAGTGCAATTTTGAAAAGTTTAGAGATTTAATTGTAATTTTGCATTTTAGGTCACTTTTAATATCCAAATTACCCATTTAAGGTAAAAATCTCATTCCTATCATGGTCAAGCCTTTTAGGGTTACTGGGACATCTTTGCGTTGAAAGTACACCTTAGGCAGCATTTTAGTAATTTACCCTAGAACTAAATCATTTATAACCATTGAGATACTTTTATATTGAAGGTGTATAATAGAGCTAGGTTCACTATTTTATAATGATATCAAGTCCTTAAGGCTAACAAAGATACTTCTATATCGAAGGTAAATTTTAGAGACATTTTAGTAATTTACATTAGAATCAAGTCCTATATGATCATTGGGATACTTCTAAGTCAAACATTCATAGTAGGAATAGGTTTGTTCATATATGATATCCAATCCTTTAGAGTTATCGAAATGCCTTTGTGTCAAAAATACTTTAGAGGACATTTTGGTCTTATTGACCATGTTTGGGTCCTTTAAGTCTAGTTTTGTACTTAAGATTTAAACTGAGCCTTTAGAAATATTTTTTTATTAATGTTCTTAATAAAATCAAAATTTTTAAAAATTAAGGCAATGTTTTTGAGTTAAAGTAGTTTGTTAAATGTCCTCCAGTACATGAGAAGGATTCTACGGATTCTTTTAATAACGCTATATCCTTTTCAAAATGAAAATCGAGATTTTATGAATTTCGAAAAAAATATAACCATTTGCATTCTTCTGGCTTTCTAGTAGGGTAGGAAACATATTTTAAATTTTAAAACCTTTCATATCCATTTGGCTCTCCAATGGGATATGAAAGATAATGATAACATTTTTCATGTTCCTTCAGTCTTTGGTTGAGGTACGAGAGATATTTCAATTTTCAAAAACATTAAAAACCTAAAGTGGAATAATAAATTTGCTTCATAAAATTTTGTTTTGGAAAATGGGAATTATACTTAAATATTGGATTTTGAAATTAACTAAATATCAAAATTTTAAGTTAACATGTGATTAATAAGGTACTAGTTACCGGGTATCATGAGAGGGATCGATCCTTATTTGTGATTGTAACCAACTTCTGGACCCTTTTACATGTTCTTTAGTATTCATATAGACTTGAAAGTTTGTTTTTAAGGATTTTGTAACCTCAAAAGATGAACTTTGATAGGTGACCAATCTCACCTAGCAAAAATAGATTGATGGCAACTCTAAAATAAATGGTTATTTCGAAATGACTATTTAGGGTTAAGTCAAGTGAGCAATTCATTTCGACAATTAGTCCCCAAACATGAAAAATAAAGAATAATAAAATATAATGGTATGGCCCTAAAAAAATAAAAAATAATGATATACAGATACACATATATAGGAATAAGGGGTGCACCCATTTTTTTCAATCGAGTTGGTCAAGATTCGAGTCCCGGACATGTTGCGATAGTATAAAGGGAGAAAAATGTCTCAAATTAAACCAAAAATAGCCTTTTGTATCAATACATTGAGCTTTATATTGATACATTGAGCAAAAAAACCTAGAATGTATCGATACTTTGAATTTGGTATCAATACAAAGCATGATGTATCGATATCAGCAAGCTTGTATCGATACCAAACTTGTTGTATCGATACATGCACTCTTGTATCAATACTTGTTGGCCAAACTTTATGATTTTAACTATGACAAACACCTTTGGTATCAATATCACTCTTCAAGTATCGATACCATGCCCTTTGGTATCGATGCAACTAGCAAGATTTTGGAATTTGAATTACGTAGAGCCTTGTATCAATATCTTGCACCCATGTATCGAGACATACATATAAAAGTGTAGATTTTCCTTACCTTTGACTCTTCGAACCTCTTACCTCGACCAAGGATGGTGGAAAATTGATCCATGCTTCTCTGAGTCACTATGGATAAAATGCTTTGAAATTAATAGTGAAAAAAAAAGAATAAATCACATTTTATACTTCATAGACCCACGTTGTTTGGGGGGTAGACATTAGCTATGGTCAAGGGAGGCCATCCCCCAAAAGTTGTCAATGCAGTATTGGGCTTATTTAGATTTTACCCACACCAGTAGTAATGTTTAAAGGATATGGCCTCACACCCCAAAAATCCCTTTTTAAGTAACGAATAGGTGAAAAAGTTATTTTTTAAGAGACAAAAACAAAGTAATAAATGGAAAAATGGATACAACCGGTCATCTAAATTTAGTTTGCCATTGGTCATGAAAGTTATACTTTATTTTACCACTGAACCTAGAAAACATCAAGTTTTTTAACCACCGCATGTGGGGTTTCTTTTACTCAAGTAAATGCAGGCAACCAATGCAACTGCTCAGCCTCTTAGTAAACCTGTTCTATGAGAAAAGGATATGCCAATTTAACAATTTTAGTGGAAAAAAGTCCCCGTTTGACTAGGTTTCTATTAAAGAAGAATTTATCTTTGCAAAAAATTTTCAAATATTTTATTAATTCAAAAAATAGTAGACATATACCACATGCATGTTCAGATGTTAAGCAATTTTATATTCTTAAGAACAAGTAAAATGTTATATATTTAATTAATTTTACTCTGCTCATTGCTTGCTTTTATATATATTCAGAAATAACAACCATATCAAGGGATCTTAGTGAAATACCAAAATCTGCCCCAATCGAGGAAACTTTTATCGCTTTTACACATTGCATTTAAATGACCATTTCACATTCATGATGCAAGGATTTCCTGCAAGTAGTCAGCATAAAAAATATTTTTGATGCTTATTTATAAAGAAATAAAAAGGAAATATATTGATCAAGGTAGTAATAAGGAAGCAAACATGCATAGTGTGGACACATATATAATAAAGGATACTGCAAGGAAAGAGGAGGCTAAATATTAAAATTAAAAAAATAAAATAAAAGGAGGAGTTTCAAACTTGGTTGAAATACAGGTTACCTCTGTTTGCTACTTCTATAAGCATTATGAAATTGAAACTCCCTCAAGCACTCTTCTCTTAGTTCCAAAAGGTTGGCTAATCCTAACTTTCCGTAAGTAGCTGGTTCCTCCATCAACCTATTCAAGAGGTTGTAAGTGCATAAGCATCCAAAAGTAAAAGTTGAATTTATCTCCAATGATTTTTAGATCAACAGAATTTAGAAACACTAATAAACTGTAAAATAAGCTTCCATTTTTTTTGGGTAAATGTCATAAGCTTTTGATAAACTTAATTCCCTATAAAAAAATCTAGAAAGCAAGTCATGTAACAAATGCTATATACATTTGCACACCAAATCATCAAAGAAGAATGCACATTAGTAACATTAAAGTTAGTGACTTTACAAAATGGATTACATCATTCAGATTTTTTATTAAAATAATATAAAAAATTTTCATTTATGCAAATAAGTTATTTTCAGATTATTTACCAAAATAGGCCAATTTTGAAAATTATTTGAGAAATAGCCATTTCAAATGATGATTTCTCAATTGAAAAATTTAGTTAAAAAATCACAAAATTAAATGGTGATTTCTCAACTTGATATAAGAAATCGATAAATGAAATGGTGATATTTCATCAATTGCAAATCCAGCCAACACAAATTGATAATTAATTAGGAAATCGCCGTATCACATGGCGATTTCCCAACTAAGTTATTTTTTTGTTTTTTTATATCGCATTGAGAAATCATCAAATCATGTGGAGATTTCGTATTTCATGTCACAGTTTATATGTTTTAGGTTTTATTTATGTTTGAAAGTACATGACTAATGTATGAAAATTAAATTTTTTCTACAATAAAATAAGTTGATAAGATTAATGCAAGATGATAAAATTTTTTCTGAGATGAAATAAATTGATGAGACTAATGTATGGGGATCAGATTCTTTCTGATATGAAATAAATTGATGAGACTTATGCATGTAATCAGATTTCTTCTGATATGAAATAAGTTGATGAGACTAATGCATGAAAAAGGTGATTTCTGCTGATATGTAAAAAGTTGATAAGACTAATGCATGGGAATCAGATTCCTTCTGACATGAAATAAGTTGATGAGACTAATGCATGGGAATCAAATTTCTTTTGATATCATCTTTAGTTGATGAGACTAATACATGGATTATAAATGTTAGATTGTAAAGATTAGACTAATGCATGGGATAAATTCAGACATTTTGAATGGGAAAAAAATTTTGTTGACTATGTTCCATTATAAATATATGTTCATCATTATCATTTTTATTGTCATTTTCATTCTCAGCTATTATTGTTGTTTCTTAGTTTAGTGATAGTGCTTTTTCATTCTCTTATTTTGCTTCTTAGTTTGCAATTGTTAGCATTTTGTTTAGAGTTATTTCCATCTTACCAACATGAGTAATAGATTTATTGCACTTGTCTATTCTAATGGAGAAATTGTCAACAATGAAAAGGGTGTTACCTTTCAAAGTGATCGTCCTAGAACTATCAAAATTGACAAAAACATTACAATAGAGGAATTGAAGGAAAAAAGTAGTGCAAAAATCAAAGCTATAGCAGAATCAGAGTATCAGATATCAAGTATAGCTTCCTATTTTCATGGGAGAAGGATAAGTCCGATATAAGACGTTCTTACTTGAAAATGATAATGATGTCAAATGCATGTTTGATGCTCATCAGCAATTTTCTAATGTCGGTGTAACTGAGTTGTATGTCGACGTTGAGGATGTACATCATGATGTTGAAGCTTCATCCATGCCTACTGCGGATACGCATATGTCATGGCCATTTGAGAATCCTGAATGTCAACCTGTTCTAGATGCATAAGTGGTGATGAATAATTTGTATGAATCTTTTCATCTGTGTCACCAACAGTTCCAAGTGGTGAAGATGATGAGCCAAACAACTTTATAATGATAGACTTTCCAATTAGAGATGTTGAAATGGAATATGGAGGGCCAAGTTCAACTACTACTGATCCTGAAGTGTCATATAGAGCCCATGGTGATTATGTTGGCGAATTTAGTGAACCGAAAGAGTATGTTGAAGCTGATGATAGTGATGACAACCGTGATCCATGCCCAGATATTGGTGGTGATATCAACGCTTCTCATATGTCATCTACTAGTGGAGCTAGTGATCTTCTTCATTAGTATGAGCCACCTCTCTATATGCGCACCCTCAATTTGGATGCAATGCATGTAGCAAAATTTTCAGAATATGCTCAAACATTAGAGTTTTTGAGAAGCTAGAATCCATCTAGTAGCGAGCTCTGTGTTAGGATGCAGTTCGCAACAAAAGAGGCCATGGTTTCTGCTATAAAGCACTACAATATCAAGAACTTTGTAGATTACAGAGTAGTAAAATCATCGTCAATCAAATATCACGGCCAGTGTACAATGTATGGTGCTGGTTGTAACTGGAGTATAAGGGTAAGATTATTAAAAAAAGACACAAGTATAGGAGATTAAAAAGTATAATGGGCCTCATACTTGTGCATCTGGGCATATTTCACAAGATCACATGAAACTAGAGTCCAACATGATATGTTCATGCATTTTGTCCTTAGTACTAGCAAATCCGGCCATTTTCATCTCAGTTTTGGTTATCGAGATACAAAATAGGTATGGATACATGACCTCTTATAGGAAAGCATGTATAGCGAAGTAGAAGGCAATTGTTTGACTATATAGAGATTAGGATAAATCATACAATGATCTCCCAAAATGGTTGGGTGCAATGCAACGTTTTGTTCCTGGCACAATAATGGAATTACAAATTGTACCTACATACCATGCTTATTATATGGTGCAAGGTATAGGTATTTTCCATCGACTTTTTTGGACATTCAAGTCTTGCATTAAAGGCTTTCCCTTCTGTAAACCTATTGTCCAAGTATACGGGACATTCTTATATGGAAAATACAAAGGAAAATTACTGTTAGCTGTTGCACAAGATGGCAATCGAAACATAGTACCAATTACCTTTGCCATTGTAGAAGGTGGGACAAAGGAGGCATGGTCATTTTTTCTTAACAACTTACATAGATATATTGTTAGACAACCTAGGATATGCTTAATATCTGATTGACACGAATCCATAAAATCTTGGACCCGAGAATCAAGTAGTGCATGGAAACCTCTGCGTGCATATTCTGTGTACTGCATTTGACATATTACAGTCAATTGGATCAATAGGATCCCACGAAAAAATGGGCACAATCATATGATAAAGGAAGACAATACGGACATATGATGACAAACTTGGCCGAATGTATAAATTCAGTTTTGAAGGGGACTCGTCATCTAACTAAAACCACTTTGGTGAAAGTCACATGTTTTAAATTAGCAAAATCATTTAGGGTGATGAGGAATAAGCAAATTGCAATGATGGCAGCCAGGCACAATTATTGTGAAACAGTCATAAATGCCATGCAAGAAAATTGAAGAAAAGCTAACTCACATCTTGTTTGGGGGTTTACACGAACAAATCAATCTTTCTTGGTACAAGAGTTAGAAAACCGCCAAGAGGGAGTTGTGGCTTCAACATACAAAGTAAATCTTAATAAGAGGTGGTGTGACTATGGGAAGTTTTAAACGCACAGGTACCCATGTTTCACATGTTGTTGCTGCCTGTGCTCATATCCATATAGACTACATGCTATATGTGGACAATGTTTATAGACCAAAGACTATAAACAATATTTATTGACATAAGTTCTAACATGTCAGGAATGAAGCTTATTGGCCGAAATATAATAGTCCACAACTATGCCTTAATCCAGAAATGCAGAGAGATCCCAAAGGTCAACCAAAATCAAGTCGATTTCATAATGAAATAGATCTTAGGGAGAGAGGCCAACCAAAGCATTGTGAACTATGTAGGAATAAAGGCCATAGCTAGAAAAATTGCCTTTATCAAGTCGACACATCGGGGGAAAGTTTACACCATTGATTATCAGTTTTTGTTTATGAGTATATTACGTATAATTAACTAATTTTATTACCCATGAAAGTAATACGTCGTGGGCCAAAATTAGGGTGGGTACTACTCTCCAAGGGGGTTCCAAACCAATATAAACTTCTCATATGTGCTGCAGGTGACATAGGAGTCAAAAGCTTAGCATCTAACCTACTGGTGGGAGACTCCGGCCGATAGCACCTATCATCATCATCCCCACCATGACTGAATGAATACCTACGACTAGATGATACCCTAAGATCACACTCTGGTTTAAGATGACTGAGGGACATCCTAGGTGCATTGGTATCATCAACCTCTATTGAAATAGGTTGAGTCAGTTTTTGACTAATTCCATGCCATCGAGTACGCTTGCGAAGCTCCATAAGAGGGTCTGGATTCGAAGTTTATTGATAATGTGAGCTACTCCTCACATCTTGAAGTCCCGACGATGGGAAAATAAATGGTTGACCTTAAGTATAATACCGTCTAATGTATTCATTTGATGGTGAGAAATTGTTGTACACAATTTTAGGACCCTGAACAATTCATCTAGAACATTTTCTCCAAAACTAGATCTAGTTTGAATGCCTTTTAGCCCAGTTTTCTGCATGATTACCGCTCATATGAACTCTGTGAACTTGGTCAAGGTTCATAAGTGGTTGGGGATTGCTTGTTGCATCCCAAATTAGCGTAAAACCCTATCTGGCTAGTGCCATTCCACAATCTAAAAACATATTAATGTTATGTTTACCCTTCAGATGTTGCTATTTTGAAAGGCTTCTGATGGGAAGCATTCCACAATTTCATCTACAATATATGGCCTCCATAAAAACTGTGAAAAAATAGACAAAAATTAATACTGATTATATGCAATAAATTAGCTTAAAAATGCAGGTACTTAAGGTAAACTAGTACAAAATTTACTGTATTATGTCCCATGTGATCTAATCATACTCTATTGCTTTCAACATCCGTAGTTGTATGACCAAACTACTTTGGATTGCACCATTTGTTCAAATACATATAAATATGAATAACCCACATGCAAATGTAAGTTCTCCAAGAATAAATATAATACTTATATTTGTTACCTTAACACAAAGGGATATACATAATTTTCTCTAACTATCGGCGCAAGAAATGGAAGCCGGTACCATGCCCATGACTGCAGTAGCATTAAACAACCATCTATGTCATGTGTCACCCCAATTGTTGCATGGCAGAGTTCTCTATACAAGAACCTTAAACATGCGAAACCCCAACTATACTTCTTTACTTCATTTAAATTTGCCAAAAGTGGAAGATACATTAAATGTACCTGATTTCCAGATTTATCGGGCATTAACATTCCACCAATGACGCATGAAATATATGCTCGAGTAGCGGATTCCAGTTATCATTTAGTTGCATGTTCAGGGATATAATGAAACATTTCTATCAACCAAGTCATTTTGATAGTTGAGCCCTGAATGAAGTTTTCAAGAGGGATCATGCCGAACAATTCTTTGAATAAAGCCTCCTAGTGTAATAGACTTCTCCTTGTTACCTCCATTCCATCAATTGGTAGACCCAGTTGAAGTGCAACATCCTCTAGTGTGATTGTGCATTCACCATATGGAAAATAAAATGTATGCGTCTCAGGCTTCCATCGTTCAACCAATGCACGTATTAGTCCTATGTCATATTAACAGCGATTAACTAGGGCTCATGGTAAAATTTGGCTCTTCTTAAATAGTCTTCAATTAATGGATTCAGTGGTTCAAAAGATGTTTTTTGTGATCATGTTTCCAACCGAATATCCTATTTAAAAAGTCATTAATTCATTACTTGTAAAATTTATAATTTATACTATTTTAAATATATCATTAACAAAATCTATAATTTAGTACCTCAGATAATACCCTTGATGATATATGATACTCTTGTAACTCAATAATGATGATGATGATGATGATGCCATTGAATTGATCAAAATTTTTCCTACAACAAAAATTTTCATTTAAATTCATCATAACAAAACTTAAACTAAATTTCTACCTAAAAAAATCGCATACCTTTGAAATATTTAAACACTTCAAAGTTAAATTCAACTTCTTCCTTGCAATAATCAAGTGAACAAAAAATAAAATTAATTACAACAAAAATCAATTTAACCATTACTAAATAATTTATATTTAATAATAAAAATTGACAACACCCTAATATTTCAACCAAAAATACTAATACAATCAAACTAAATTGTATGATTTTAAGATAAATTATCTAAAAAATCATAAATAAAAATTAAAATAAATTTACATATAATTAATTATAGTCAACATTAATGAACTTTTTCAAATGAAAATAAAACATAATTACCAAAAAAAATTTATATAATCATATCGAATATTACTTTTACGAATAAAATTAAATCATATCTATTAAAAAGCTTTAACTCGATTACTTAACTTTCAATAACACCTTAACTTGATTATATTCATTTCGTAGAAATTTTTTTTGTTTTATAAGCTCTCTATCAAATGAGGGAGCTCTTTTTATAGAAAGCTCTCTCTGTCCCTCCATCAGGCAAAGGCCACGAGTAACAATATCGGTGACCTTAGAGGGATATGACTCCTCTGTAAAGGCTGCAAAAGCCTAAATTATAAGGGTCATGGGTAAGTGACCCTTATAATTTAAAACAAAAACAAAAAAACAAAAAAAAAAAACTTAGTTGGAAAATTGCCATATAGATAGGAAATCGTCGTGTGATATGCCGATTTCCCAACATAGATAGGAAATCGCCATGTGATATGGTGATTTCCCAATTAATTATCAAATTGTGTTAGTCTAATTTGCAATTGATGAGAAATTACCATTTTATTTGTCGATTTCTTATATCAAGTTAAGAAATTGCTATCTGATTTGATGATTTTTTAACTAAATTTTACAATTGAAAAATCGTCATTTGAAATGGCGATTTCTCAACTAATTTTTAAAATTGACCTATTTCGATAAATAATCTGAAAATAACTTATTTACTTAAATAAAAACTTTTTATATTATTTTAATAAAAAAGCCTACATCATTTCATTTTGCTCTAATTAGGACGGAGGACCTCCTCCTGAGAAAAATAGCACTTACCTTTTTTTCTCATATGAAAGTTTCTAAGCAAAGTAATCTACATATCTCAATTATTGAAATTACTGTCTTTTCCAAGTATCTTTTGTTTTATACTAATCCTCGTACACATAAGAGAAAATAGAAAGTCAACTACAATCACGATATTTTGACATCTACATGGGTTGATTAGATTTTAACAGTTATCAACTAACCACAAAAGCCAAAAATAAAAAAAAAATAAAAAAGGTTTTAATGTTTCATTAAGGTCAGTCACCTAGCCAAGTGAGCAGAGAGAGTACGAGCAAAAGCGTCACCTCTTCTCATCAGTTCCACCTTCACTTGCCACTGCTTAACACATATGACAAGCTCACAAATTATAACATAGTTGTTGGAATAATTCAACTTCAAATTATTTAAACTAATCACTAAGAATACAATTTTCTTAGAATTTATGCTTTAATATGGCCAAACAAGGCAAGGAGAATTCTCTTTCTTTCTTTCTTTCTTTCTCCTTCTTAAAGAAAGCGAAACTTCTTTTATCTGATCCTAAAGAAATAAAGAACTAGGAAACTTCATTTTAAGCATTTTAAAGCTAAGCTACCCTCTATGCTTTGAGTAGTATCTAGACATGCTTGAAGAGGACAACAACCTCAAGATTACATGATTTTATATTTTCATTTATAATTCTCTCAGCAATAGAACCAGACATCAGTAGGCAACGTCGAAGCAATGCTCAAATTCTTATATTGAACTTCGATTGCTATAATGAAATGTCATCAGCCATCAGCAACAATGAAGTTGTCAAAACTCCACTAGAAACTACTCCTTTGTCAGAATACAATTGGCAGATCTTCATGGTTTAGTTACTCGAGAATTGGCCATGCTCTTTCCAAGAGAGTCCTGGAGTCTGGAGGAGTTGAGTTTGAGAAATAGTGGACGGTTGAGCGATTTTTTTGAGTTGATGATTACTGGTGCCCGGAGGAGTTGAGTTGGTGAAGGCAATAACAGAGCAACAGGAATATGGGATTGAGGAACGCGATTTACAATTTGCAAACCTAACCAAAAGACAGACAAAAAAAAAAGCCGGATGCTGAACAGTGAGCTCATTGGGATTTGGGATAGTGGTCTGGTCCTTGATGTATGAATGAGCCATACCCACCAAGAAAGCACGCGATGCTTACTTCCACTGAATTTGGACTTTGAATAACACTCAAGGGATCACGATTGGCAATAAAAAAATTAGATATTTGATTTTTTTTTTCAGATTTCTATGTTATAGATTTTGATAATTTGTAAATTTGGATATATTAGATTAATTATTTTCAATGGATTTGAGTATAAATATTTGATAAATATTACTCTTTTTAATATAATTTGAATTTAGATAATAAATTTAGATAATAAAAAATAATAAATAAATTTAAATTTTTAATAATTAAATAAATTTAAATTGAAATATCTAAGATTATATATATCTGATTTACTATAATTCTTATTCTGAGAAGACTTTGGATATATAAAACTCCTTAGTTTTACATTGTTGATTTATTAAAATATTCTTTAATTGAAGATTTTAGATAAAAATAATTAGAATATTATATAAAATATAAAACAACACAAAAAATAATATATATATGTTATAAATATTTAAACATGTAAAATTATATAACAAATATTAACATATGAAAATATATATAAATATATAATATCTTAAATATAATTACAATATAACAAATTGTCATATCTAACTTTAAACCCAAATTGGCCCGAACCCGAAAGAATCTGAATCCTAATAGACCCTTACCCGAATCAACCCGAACTTGAAAAAACTTAAACCCGAAATGACCAGTCTCGAACTCACCTGAACTTGCCCAATTGCCACCTCTAATTATTATAGATATTGTTATGTGCACTAACCATGTTGCAGTGCTTAAATAAAATTCGATGCTATGTTTGCTTATAAAAATTAGCAAAATGATTAATATATATATCTGGAATGATGAAGTTAGATCCAGGTTTGGAGCTTTTCCTGGCACAAACTGCAGCAGCATATGCATTAGACTCTCTGTCACGTACCGTACAGGGGGAGATATAGGACTTATTTTAGGATAAATGTGGTTATTAACCGATCGCATGATTAACAATATGTATAGTCAACTAAAGCCATTGAGGTGCATTGCTATTATTTTTGTGATTTGTCCATATAGACATGAGCAGTGTACTTACTTGGATCGAACCCATTCTGCCAAGCCTACGATAAGCTTAGGATAGAGATGCCTCAGTTCTCCTTATTGAGTAAGAGATATGATTTGGGGATCGCATGCATTAGAGGTCATCTTAAACATCATATAATAAGCCATAAGAGCCAAATGCAGTTAACCATCCCTGAAAGTCTAGAAGAACATGAAGTTTAGGTACAATCAAAAAATTGCTTCTAACCTTGCTTTATTTTCCAAGTCCAGCTAATGTGACACTGGAAGCATCATGATATCTCGATTGTAAGAAAAGTGTCCTAAAGGGAATCGATGTCCAAAATTAGGATAATGTATCGATAGGGCTAATTTTTAGAGTCTGATTATAAGGTACGTAAGTAATACCAAAATAAAGTGCCCTTTCGACTCCAAAAGGATATGAAGCCCAAGACACAAAATTTTTAAGACCATTTGAAATATTTGAATTATATTGTATATGACAAATCTGTGATTTTGTTTGTTTGTTTTGAATGCATTTTAGCATCATCATTAGTGCAACCAAAGGCTATTGGTATAAAAGGGATAGTGCCCAACCTAAAAGTCATCATATATTGGGGAACATATGGTCTAGGTAGGGGAAAAGTACTTTATAGTGAAGGATTAGTCGAAAGAAATCCAAAGGCAACATAGGGATGCTTTGGAAGCAGGGTATGTTTCGTTGTTTCTAGTCTGAGTCAATATTGCGTTTAGGCAAAATGGCTTGCCAGATTTATGGGCCATATAGGATCAGTGGGATAGTACTGCAAAAGACCTATTCACTCAAAAGTATAGAGATATAGCATGATTGGTTCAAGTTAGGATCAATGAAGGGTTTCTCCAAGCCGTGACTCAGTTTTGGAATCCAGGTATTAGTGCTTCACTTGCAATAGGGAGAATATGGTCCCAACAATTAAATAGTACAGCACCTTGTTGCATATTAAATATACCATTCTCGATTGAGTATAGATTAAGGAGACTAACCCACCTATATTGAGAAGATGGTTGAACAATATTACTATAGCATATAAGACTTGGATTAGGGCATATGTAGTCCAAAAAGATCAGAACGACTGCGTATCATGGCATAGGTTGAAGGATATAATGGATGATAGCCCGACCTAGAAAAAAGGGCTATTTTTGCATTAGCTATTTGCAAACTAGTGTTTCCTATGACTCTAAGGTGTATTAATGTAACCATGGTTGATTTCTTTGATCAGTTAAGGTGCAATATTAACCAAGCTATGGTGATTTTAAATAAGATAATACAATCCTTAAATATTATAAGAAAATACCAAAAATAGATTTTTTTGATTGTGTGCCTTTATTATAGATATAGGTCTATAGTCTTTTTGTAAAAATATAAAAATCGATATTCGAATATGTACCAAGTCATTCTTGCTGATTACCGAGTTCCTTAGCAAGGATTGGTCAAGTTATTGCATTAAAGATCAGCCGGTGTTGGTATTTCAAAAACTGAAGAAGGATGATGTTATATGGAGAGCACCATGAATGTTTTCTTGGGTTATGCTATACCAATGCGGACATTGACATTGGGTACCCTTGTTATGAATCTTAGGTTGTATTGGTTATGCTGTTTTGCTGGTCTAGAGGCAGTTTGACTCCCATAATTCATTCTTTTAACTCATAATCTAGGCAAGTTTGATTTTACATATAGAGGAAGTGGCTATATAAAAAGAATACGAGCTATGGCTAATGAATGAAAGAGACCAATTGCATTCGATTGGCTCGATATCGGGATAATATGGTTTTAGCTTACAAAGTTTGGAGGGATAATTAGGCTAATAACACTATTTTACTTCTAAACAAAATGTGGTTCTTCTAACCTACGAGTAATTATCCGAAGTTGAACTATTAAAGATAGAATTTGAGTTACAGCAAGTAATGTTTCAGGCGAAGATTGCTCGATTAGAGGATAAAAATGGGCAGTTGAAGTATGATCAAGCTATATGTAAGCGGTAATTGAAAGAGCTCTACAAGAAAAGAATGATGCTGAATGAAATATGGAAGAATTACATCAAGATAACAAATGACTCAAACATGCTCTAAAAAGTGTTAGGGTCTGTAAGTTGTCTAAGTACTTAGAATCTAAGGTATTAGAACTAAATAAGAAGGTGGACCTGTGAAAGGTTGGGCTAAAAAAAGTGCAAAACGGGTTGTTAAGCTTTCAACTAGCTTGTTTATGAGCCAAATTAAGAATGATTGTGCTCTCGCCTTGTTACAAGTTTAGCATGACATTAAGGTGGAACTCGGATCTTTATTAATTCCTAATGCTTCCATCATGGAAGAAGATAAAAATAGAGCATTGTTCTAATGGATGGACAGAACTTAAAATGATTTTATTTTCTTATCGAAAAATGTAATCCAAATAATTTTTGCATTGAACAGATATCTAAACCTAGTTTTCTTGATATAATAACTGATGTGGATATGGATGCAATTTTTATATCGAAGTTATTGCCTTAGCCAATGCTTTCAGCATGTTTGCATATTACTTATGTCATTGTATTCTAACTTTTTTTTTTGTATGTGTGCATTTGCATTCATGGCATAGCATGCATCATATCACAATACAGGATTCTAAAATCTGGTGTCATTCTCTAAGGGAAAAAGTCACGAATAAGGGGAAAAATGTGAAGATACTAACTCAAAGGAGATATAACACTCGATCTTGACTTAGAAATAAAGAGAATGATTCTGTAACCAGGATGGAAAAGATAGAGGAAGTTCAGAAAAAAATGATGAAGGGTCAAGAAGAACTTAGGTTGCAATTGGCTAAGATCATGGAATCGATGACATTAGCTACTAAAGAGAAAGAGCAAGTTGAAGGCTCATGTTCTTAAACTAAGGATGGTGATCCTAAGAGAAAATCTACTGAGTCTATAAATGGTGCAAGGGTAGAAAATATGGTCCTTTCAGTTCAGATGTCTCAAACCATACCATCCATTGGAATTGCTCTTATGGTGTATGGGTGTCATGAAGCTACAATATCTCAGGAGATTATTAATAAGGGGTTGAATGTGGAATCGACTTGAATGAACCAGTTAGTCTTTGATCTCAAAAGGTTTGCTGAGTTAAATAACCTTATTACGAAAGTGTCCAAGCATGTTTAGAAGGAACGTATGCAGTTGTAGGTCAAAGAAAAGAGAATAAAAGCTATAAAAAAAATCAACAAGTTCAGAGTGGTGGATGTGATCGAATTGGAATTAGTGTGTGGTTTGGTCATTCCTCCAAAATTCAAGACACTAGAGTTGAAAAAGTGTAATGGTACCACATGCCCATTTGCTTATATTAGGATGTCTTGCCATAAGATGGTGAGATACAAAAGCCACGAGAAGTTGTTGATTTATTGCTTTCAAGTTAATTTAATTAAGGCTGTAGCTCAATGGTACATAGGGTTAGATAAAGCTTAGATTCAAACTTGGTCAGATTTGGCTTAGGTTTTCTTGGAACAATACAAGTATGTCAAAGATTAGGCACCCAACTAGTTGTCATTGCAAAATATTAAGAAAAAGTCTAATAAGAGTTTTAAACAATATAGTTAGACATGGAGGGATGAGGTTGCACAAGTAATTCATCTCTTAACAGAGAAAAAAATGATAATCATTTTCATTAGCACTTTGAAAGCTCTATTTTATGAGAGGTTGGTTGGTAATACCACTGAAAAGTTCACCAATATGGTGCTATCAGGAGAGATGATTGATAATGCTATAAAAAGTGGCAAGGTGTCAAGTGGTGAATCGTTTGAAAATAAAAAATCAACATAAGTTAAGAAGAAAGAAAAGAAAGCTAATGTTGTTAGCTTTGGTAACCATGCACCCATCAATCTAGTGCCCTACTCTCTGTACCCCTATAGTGTTTGGGTCGAGTTTGTGTTTTTACCGTTTAGTTCCCAGCTTGTATACACTACTGCTTATAAGATGGCATACATGAACCCATAAACTAGTAACCATAGTACCAAGAATACTTAAAACACTGTAAATAACCCTAGACCTACTAGACCAACTTATAATAGATAACAATTTAGCCCAATCCTGATGTCTTATCATGACTTGTACCTGTGGTTGCTTTAATCGCAATTAATAGCACCAATCAATGTCACACCCTTGCAAGCTCCTTACCGAAAATGGTAAAATGCCAATGTTACATGTGAGTATTATGAGGGTACACAAGGGCATTTGATAGAGAATTATCCAGCATTTAAGAGAAAGGTTCAAGGTCTTATTGATGTCAATAATTTAAAGTTTTAGACTAGACTAGGTCCTAATATGGCTAAAAATTTATTGCCTAATCATGCTAACCCTAAAGTGAATATGGTTATGGTTAAAAAGGTATGTAGGGTAAAGATGATTATAAATGAGGTGACGGCTCTTTTAAGAGTGGTTTAGGAAGCTTTAATGAAAGCTAGGGAAATCCTAGGTTGGTTGATTTCATTGAGTGGTTTGGGAAAGTATTGCAAGTTTCATGGTATGGATGGATATAAGATGCATAGATGCATTGATTTTAGAATTGTTGTTTTAAAGTTAATTGACAATAAAGAAATAGAGTTCTATGAGGAATCATAAGAGCCAATAATAGAAACAGTAAACATGATTGGTGATGGATTTGCAGTAGTTTCGGATGAAATCAGTAGACTAATGTCTATTTACTGCGATGAGCTAATGTAAGTGCCACACTTATGCTACCTACTCCAAAAGTAGTCGTTAGGGTCTTTACACCATTTCCATATAAGAGTGATAAAATAGTTCCATGAAAGAATAAGTTTAAAACTGTAATAGCTTGAGAACCAAGTTTTTCAATTGATGTTGTGACAGGAGTGAGTCATATGACTAGAAGTGGAAGATGTTATGCTCTTCCTATTCTTGAGAAAAAAAAGTTGTCAAAGGGACTAGAGATAAGCCAGAAGTAATAATGAAGACCATTTTTAGAAAGGTAAAGGAGCTAATGAATGAGTGGGAAGCTAAAACATTTCTAAAGTTTAAAAAGCATAATGAGTATAGCATTGTGGAGCAATTAAATAAAAAGCCCCGCTAAGATATCAATGCTATATCTATTGTTAAACTTGAAACCATATAAGAAGGCTTTGCTAAAGGTCTTGAATTAAGCTTATGTGGTGCATAACACTTTTATGGATAAAATGGGCCAGTTATTGGACAATATTTTGGCAGATAACTTTATATCATTCAGTGATAATGAAATCCCTTCAAAATAGAGGGGTAGTGTGAAAGCTCTCTATATCATTATCAGCTGTAAAGGATATATTTGGCTATAAGTGTTGATTGAGAATAGTTTTGCATTGAATGTGCTACCATTAGCCTATTTTCTAAGGATGCTGATTGATGCTTCACACATCAAGAACATGTATACTATTGTTTATGTCTTTAATGAGATAGGCAAAAGGTGGTTAATATGATCACAGTTCTTCTAAGAATTAGCCTATGCACTTTTGAAGTGGAGTTTCAGGTGATGGATATTGCATCTTTGTATAATTGTCTATTTGATAGGCCTTGATTCATTCCACAAGGGTAATTCCTTCTTTGTTGCACCAAAAGTTAAAATTCATTATGGATGATAAAGTGGTTGTCATCAGTGGAGAAAAACATTATGGTAGTTTTGTCTACTGATGCACCTTATATTGATCATGATGAGGAGATTCCTGATCTTTCTTTTTAGTTATTTGAGTTTGTGACTGCCACAGGGGAAGGACTATTGATCATTCAGCCTCGTCTGCCTTGAAGTACCAAGTTAGGATTAAAAATGATTGTAAGGTTACCAAACTGGCAGTGGATTAGGAAATCATTAACAAGGAATGACCAGAACCTTAAAAGTGGTCAATCAAGTTAGAAAAAATGGGTTAGGTTACAAATTAAGTGTTGCTCAAAATAAAGGTTTAGCCAAAAGGGCTAGAGAGAAGAGAATGTCAAGGATATTGGGCCTAGAGCTAAAAATGGATAGAATGACTTTTGCTTTTTTTTGAGGTGTTTTTTATTTCGTGGGTTATCTGGTCTCAAACAATAGAGGTCATATAGAGGAGGTCTTGGTTTACTAAGGGAGGCCTTTAAGAGCTTCAGTATCTCTATTGAAAGAGTAAGAGATCTTAAAGCTGGGTACTCTCTTTGCCTATAATCACTAAATTTGGAATGACACTGATATCTCTATATATTATAGGCTTTTTCATTGATGAATTTTAAAGACTCTACCCTAAATGTTGAGGCCCAATAACATTTAATGGTTTTCTGTATTGGGATCAGTTTATTGATCATTGTTAAATAAATAACAAGCATGATGCATTTTGATAGCCATGTGTCTTTGTTTGCTTGTGAATGCTTTATTTCTTAAATTGATTGATTATGTTTTCTTGAATAAACCAACATTATTAAAACTGTATCTTAATATATATGCATTCAAAGCTTCAATGTTTAAACCTTTCTTAGGTACCTTGATATGAGAGATATAGAGAGATAGGTTAACTCTTTTAGGGTTAATTCTGATCAATCAATCATTTCATGAGAATAGAGTATATTCCAATGAAAATTCTAAAGACTATGACTTACCCTTGGATTTAGCAAGATTAATAAACCAAGACAAGAGACAAATCATGCCTCATAAGGAATCTTTGGAAATAATGACACTAAAGAGTGTAAAAGAGAAGTAAATTTAGGACTATGATATCCTTATCCATTTAGAAAAAGTTAAATTGCTTTCTTAAAAGAGTTTAGGGATGCATTCACCTAGTTATACCAGGATATGTCGAGATTGGATACGAATATAATAGTGTATAGGTTTCCATTGAAAACTCAGTGTAAACCTAACAAAAGTTAAGAAAGATAAAACCAAAGATGCTTTTAAAGATACAAAAAATGAAAAAGTAGAAATATGCTAAGTTTCTAGAAGTGGCAAAATATCTCGAATGGGTGGTACACATAGTGCATGTCTTGAAAAAAGATGGAAAAGTGTGTATGTGCATGGATTATCAAGATATGAACAAAGCAAGCCCTATAGATAATTTTTTGTTACCCCATATAGACACATTAATCATAATACAACAAAGAATTCTTTGTTTTCCTCCATGGATGGCTTTTCTAGTTATAACCAGATTAGGATGGCACCAAAGGATATAGAGAAAACTACGTTTGTGACCTTGTGGGGTACATTCTATTATAAGTGACATGGATCGATTTGAAGAACGTTGGGTAGCATATCAGAGAGCCATGATGACTTTGTTCCATGACACAATGCATAAAGAGATAAAAGTATATATTGATGATATGATTGCCAAGTCCACTAAAGAAAGTGAACATGTTGGAAAACTTAGAAAGTTGTTTGAAAGGTTGAGAAAATTCCAACTTAAGTTTAGTTTAGCTAAGGCATTACCTTCAAAAAATTGTTAGGCTTTGTGGTTAGTGAAAAATGAATAAAAGTGGATCCTGCAAAGGTTAAAGCCATTCAGAACTTGCCACCACTTCGTACATAAAAAGAGGTGCAAAGTTTCTTAAGAAAATTAAACTTGCTAAATTCATATTCTAACTTATAGATAAGTGTGATCCAGTATTTTGACTTGTGCGAAAATAAGATCTTGGTGAATGGAATAATAAATGCAACCAAGCATTTGAGAAAATGAAGCACTATCATTCCAATCCCTCTTTGTTGGTACCAATAATGCTAAGACAACCATTAATCTTGTACTTGTCAGTATTTGAAAGGTTTGTGGGCTATGTGTTAGGGCAACATGATGAAATAGGGAAGAAAAAATGGACAATATATTACCTAAGTAAGAAGTTTATGGACTATGAGGTTAATTACTTGGTGATAAATAAGATGTGTTGTGTAATGGTATAAGCCATACAGAGGCTTTGGCAACATATGCTCTATCATATGACTATGTTGATTGCAAAGTTCGATTCAATTAAGTACCTGTATGAAGCTTCAGCTCTCTTAGGAAAGATTATAAGGTGGCAAGTGTTACTTTTAGAGTTTGACATAGTGTATGTGAATCATAAAGCCATAAAAGGTAATGCTATAGCCGACTTCCATAAATCAGGCTATGAAGGATTATAAGCCATTGGATTTTAATTTTCCTAATGAAGATTTGATGAACATATCTCAAAAGGAAAAGTTGTCACTCGAAGATGAAACTTGGAAGTTGTACTTCATTGGCACAGTTATTGTCATAAGGCATAGAATAGTAGCAATATTGATTTCTTTAAGTGAAGAGCATTATCTGCTTACTGTTAAATGAAATTTTGATTGCACCAATAACATAGCTGAGTATGAAGCATATGTTATGCAGTTGTAAGCTGTTATGGATCAAAAGATGAAATTCTTGATGATGTATGGTGGATCTGCTCTAGTGATATACCAATTTCAGGGTGAATAGGAAACTGGTGATGGGAAGTTAGTGCAATACAAGAAGTTGATTCTCGAATTGGTGAAAAAGTTTGAAAAGGTTGATTTTTAGCATTATCCCAGAAAAGAGAATCGGATTGCCGATACGTTGACTACTTTGTCTCCCATAAGAAAGGTGATTGATAGGGCTAACGTGATACCGATTAAAATAACTATTCATGAAATCCCTATTTATTATGACAATGTAGATGTTGAAAGGGATGGTAAATCATAGGACTATGATATTCTATAGTATGTCAAAGATCGACAGTACTCAGATCATGCTATAAAAAATGACCAAAGAACTATTCGAAGAATAGCTATGATTTTCATCCTTGATAGTGAAGTCCTAGACAAAATAAGTTAAGATGAAGTTCTTCTAAGATATATGGATGCCATTGAAGCTAAAAAGATAATGGAAGAAGTCCATGAAGGATATGTGGAACATACCCTAGTAGATATATGATGGTCAGGCAAATCATGAGGCTGGGTTATTATTAGTTGACCATAGAGCTGACTGCATAAAGTATGCACGCAAATGTCACAAGCATAAGATATATGCAAATAAGATTAATATGCCTCAATCACAATTACACGTGATGGCATCTTCGTGGCCATTTTTGATATAGGGCATGGATGTCATGGGCCTAGTTACACTTAAGGCCTTGAATGGGCACTGCTTTATCCTAGTGGGAATAGATTATTTCACCAAATAGGTGGAATCTGCTTCTAATGTAAATGTGACAAAGTCAGTGGTATGTGAATTTGTCAAAAAAAATCATATGCTGATATAGAATACCAGAAAGAATCATCGCTAATAATGCTTCAAATTTGAAAAATAAAATAATGCTCGAAGTAACCAATAAAAACATAAAGAAGATTATGTCAAAGATGGCCAAGACATACAAAGATTGGCATAAGAAGTTGCCATTTTCTTTACATGCCTAGCGAACTTCAGTTCATACCTTTATGGGTGCTAACCATTTTCCTTGGTCTATGGGATAGAATTGGTGCTACCAATAGAGGTGGAGATTCTTTCATTATGGGTATTAATGGAAGTGAATTGGAGAAGGCTAAATGGGTCAATCTGGTATGAACAGCTTAATTCTATTAAGAAGAAAAAGTTAAGGGCCATTTGTTATGGGCAGATGTATCAGAGGAGAATAATGAGGACACATGATAAAAAAGTTCCTACTTGACAATTTTACGAGAGTGAACTTGTGCTTAGAAAGATTCTTCTGATCCAAAAGGATGCCTACGATAATGGGACTCGAAATGGGGAGGGGCCGTATATGGAAAAAATAATATTCTCTATAGGAGCATTGATATTGACTGAGATGGATGGGAATAAATGACCCGTTTGTACAAATTATAATAAGATGAAAAAGTATTATGTTTAAAGAAATGGTGTAGAGAGAAATGACAAATATCATTAGATTTATGTGACAGGCAAATGCCAAGGGTTATTGGATTTGTAAGATTCTGCGCTCAATACCAATATGTTTGGTTCATACAGTTGTGAGCAATTGTTCACTCTTATTTAGGATGACATATGTAGCCAAAAAGAGACACAACATAACTTGAAAAGTTTTCAACAGAAATGCTATGTCTAAATGAGCTAATTTATTAGATGGCATCTCGGAGAGTTGAATCATATTTATTCTCTAAAAATGTAAGACCCTATTGCTTAAAAAACCTACCTGTTGATTTTTTTTCTCAATTAAGCATTGACTAAACTTGTTTTTAGGATTTGTTAACATTTTTAAATGATTGATTTTGAGCATTTTCAATTGTTGAAATGAACTCATATTAAACTCTTTTTCTTGGCTTATCCATATGTCATGTCATTGCTTCTTGATTTGTTTAATGATATTAATAAATTGATAAGGAATAAATATAGAATGTCTTGATATCTTAATAAGAAAGACTAATATTTTATCAAAAATTGGTATTTGTTTTAAATTTTGGTGATCTAAGGTTTGAGATTACCTAGGTAAAGAGATCAAATGCTTTGAAAAGAAAAGAACATAGGAATGAGAAGAGAAAATGATGGATAAAGCCATGGGATGTATAAATGATAACAAGAGAAAATGACGGATAAAGCCATGGGATGTATAAATGATAATAAAGTCTAGAGGATGTTACCTAGTTGAAAAGAGTAGAAATTGAACTCTTTTGGAGGAAAAAAGATGAAAATGAAAGAGAAATATGGTAATGGAAAAATAAAAGAGAAAAGCCTAGTCTAGTCGGTACTCAAAAGAGGAAACATAAGAGAGAAAAGTCTAGTCTAATTGGTTAGGTAAAAAAATAGCTAAATTAGCTCCTTATAAGAAGGTTATGCCCTATAAAATGAAACTTTTTCTTTTTTCTTGATGTAATCGAGTTTAGGTCAACTTCACTTGATTAAGCAGAAGGTTAGATAGAGTTTTTCTTTTGTCAGCTTCACTTGTTAAGGCAGAGGACCAGCGGAGTTAGTCATCCTCTTGATTTAACTATGTGAAAGGTCAATGAAATAGGTTTTGAGTCAACTCCATTCGATTAAGCAAAAGCTTAAATGAAGATTTTTTTGTGAATTTCACTCGATTAGGTAGAAGACTGGTGAAATTTACGATTTTTTTGTACGCTTCATTTGACAAGGCAGAAGGTTGATAAAGTTAATTTTCTTTTTATCCTCTTCACTTGATTAAGTAGAAGGTCGATGCAGTAGGATTTTGAGTCAAATCCTCTTTATTCAATAATGTGTAAGTCGGTCAAAGTAGGCATTGTATGTAAGTCCACTCTATTTGGTTATGTGGAAGACAATAGAGTTAGCAATCTAAGTTCTTTTCATTAGGTTAGGCAGAAGATCGGTGAGGTAAGCAATATGTCAATCATCTTTATTTGGTTAAGTAAAAGACCAATGAAGTAGGCAGTGTGTCAGGCTACTTTACTTGGTTATGGAAAAAACTAGAAAAGTCAACATTTTTAAATTTCTTATAAAGTCTAATCTATTTAGTTAGTAGAAAAGTAGCAAAACTGGCACTTCATTAATTAAATGGAAGGTTGGTGAGGATTAATATTCTTTTTCATTAGTATAGTTATTTAGGATATTGTAAGCATAAAAACACCTTTCTCGTAGAGGGCTTATTAGGTCTCAGACAAAATCATGTCTATTTAGTCTTTACCTTGTTCCTAAGCTCTTAGCAACAACTAAAGAGTGGTAGTTGTAGACACCTTGTTTTGTCTGGGCATCTAATTGAAGTTTTCTTGGTTTCAAGGGTTAGATGGAATTTTCTAGGTCTAGATGATTAAAAGGTCTAAATTGAGGTTTCAGTTAGTTCTTATAAGCTTAGTTTAATATAACAAGGCATCTGAGCTTAATTGTTCGATTTAAGGGAAAGTTTTGTAATTTGGAAAATTGAGACCTCGATCTTAAAAATTTAAGAATGTCAAAAGTTGACTAGGATATGTCTTTTAAGGTATTAGAGTGTTTATTGAGGTTATTTGGATGAAAAGGGACTTGTTTTGAAGGTTATAATCAAAAGTCAACAAAGTAGCAAAAGTTAAGTTTAGGTAAAGTTAACTTTTTAGCCTAGAGTTGGATTTTGAAATTGGAAGAGCTCTATAACTCGAATTTCAAAATTGATTAGACTAAAATTAAACATAAACTTTAGGTCAAGAAGGTGTAATCAGGATCAGCCATGAAAAGGACTTTAGGAATTTAAAGTGCTAAGACTTCTCAAGGGTTTAATTTAAGTGGTTCAGGATAGGAAATTTTAGATTTCTTCAAAGAAAGTCATTAAGACATTTTTTTACTATAGGATGGAACATTCAATTGCACTTTTACATAAATGAATGATGATCAATTGAATGGCATAAAAAATGTACATATATTAGCATAGAACTAAGCTTTGGCCAAATTCAACATGGGATAAATAAGCTAATTTTTTTCATCTATTCATTAATGGCACTAATTTAATTTCCCTTAAAATTAATTAAGAGGTTAGTGACTAAGCTAAGATCACCCTAGGGTGATTAAAGCTTAAATCACTAACTTTAAGTCCTATAAATAGGGTGATTAGCCATAATTTCATAACTTTTAAATACTTGGTGAATTTTAGGAAATCTAGAATATTCTTTTTTTTCTGAAGCTTTCATCATCCTTAGGGAGAAGATCTAGGTTGGAGTAGGTATAATTTCTTACTTTTCTCTTTAATTTCAATTCAATTTCATGATTTTAATGCTTGATTCATGACCATTCATACTTACATCACATTCGGCCATAATGTATCCTTAATCTCTAGTTTTCGGCCTTGATGAATCATAATGATCTTGTGTTTGCATCTTGATTTGAGCTATGATTCACTTGATTTCATGTTATTCTAAGTATGATTGAGTGATTAATTGCTGAAATTTAACATAAAATCATGTTTAGTGACTTGATCTAGGTTCAAACGTTGAGATTCTCTTTAGATCTAGATTCAATCAACACATTTTCTTAGGATCTTGATGATATAAGCGTTCTTAAGCTAGGATTTGATTATATTGAATTGAAATTTTGAAGTTTAAATGATGAAATCATAATTTTCTTGCTTAATATGGTATTCGAACATAAGGAAAATAAGGGAGCTATAGAAACCTAATTTTGTCTAAGCCCTCTTCTTTGTCAGTCTAAAAATACCCGAGATACAAAATTAGACACTTGTCCCAGTCGAGGTAAATTTCCTTTAGAAGGAATGTACATTTTTAAGACTTATTTAGTTGTGTTTAAATGACCGCAGGTGCACGTGACAAAAGTAATGTAATTTCAAGGGTCATGTAGAGTAAATCTTGAACAAAAAATATGAATATCAAGGTAAAATAATTAACTTTTAACTTTATAACTGTGAAATTTTGAAATTTAATTTTTTGGATGTTATCATGGTCAAGTTTCCCATTTTTTGGAATTTTTTGAGAATTTTTTGTTAAATTTGTGAAGTTGAACGTCGTATATTTTTACTCATATCTATGTGGTATTTATGTTGATATACACTTCAAAAAATCAAAAATATCCAAAGAAAAATTCATATTGGCATTTTACACCACAAGGTATCAAGTTGTTCATTTTTTGTAATTAATTTTAAAATTTTCATAGTATTGCGAGTATTATACTTGTAAATTTTTTTTGTGAAAGTTGTTTCAAATTTTAGATTTTCATTTTCATTTTTATTATTTTTACAAATTAATATTTTGATTAATATGTTAGAAAAGTTCTTTTTTATAAAATTTGAACATATTTTTGAAATTTTCCTATTTTCAAGATATGGAGTTTTCTATTTTGTACATTTTTTCAACAAGATTTTCCTAAGTTTATAATTTTCAAAATCCTTCAAATATTATTATTTAATTCATGTTAATTCAATTTATTTTATGAGTTTTGTTTTTTTTTTTAAATTATCCATGTTTTCAAGATACGAAGTCTTCTACTCCGTAATTTTCTTTGAGGGATTTTTTTGAATTTATAATCATTAAAATTCTTCAAATGGTATTGTTTAATTCATATTAAATCATTTTTTTTCAAAATTCAATTTATTTTACAATTTTTGCATTTTTTTAGAATTTTTTCGCTTTCAAGATATGAAGTTTTCTACTTTGTAAAATTTTTTCAGGAAGATTTTTCAGAGTTTATAATTTTTAAAATTCTTCAAATATTCTCATTAAATTCTTATTAAACCAGATTGTGAAAATTCAAGTTATTTTATGTGTTTTGCATTTTTTTACACATAATAATTTTTCTTGTAAGGGTTTTTCTTGTAAAATTTTACGAGTTTACTATTTTTCATTTTTTTTTCTTGTACACAAAAGTTGTTTTTATTATTAGATTAAATTAAATTGATCATATGATATTGTATTTCAAAGACATAGTTTTTTATTTTTTAAATTTAATCTTACTAATTAATATTTATGGTATACTTTTACATATTATACAAATATCACACAAAACTCTCTAGATTCAATGAGGTCATGCATGACACCATCCATAAGATGACAAAATTAATTACTTTAAATCAAATCATTTAATTAATAAAATTAAATCAAATAAATGTTAAATATTAAAATTAAAAAAAAAAAGATAAAAAGGTCATGCAGCCAAAAAAGGTTGGGAACCTTCTTGGCTGACTCTCCTAGCTTGAAAAACCATGGGAGAAGTTTTCACAAATAGCTAATGATTTACATCACAAATTTAGCCATTTTTCTTAAAAATTTTCAAGAATTTCTAAGTTTTCAAGCCTTTCAAAGTAATTTCATGTAGAAATCTTGTAATTTTTGCTTCTTTCCATCATTTTTCTTCTTTTTTGTGAGTCAAAATCATGGATTTTCAATTATGTTTAAAGGCTAACTTGTTGACAATGAATAATTTTCTACATATTTGTTGTTATATTTAATTTTTTTGGCTAAAGCTTGATTTTTTTATGAAATATTGTTGTTGTTGATGAGATATTAGTTTTGTTATATATATATGTTTATATAGTTTATCTTAATATTTTCATGTTAATATGTTGATTTATATATTTATATACTTATTTTTTATGATTTTATTTTTGTATTTAAGCTTAATGATATTTATTCATGGTTATTCTCATGATTTTATATTACAAAATGTTGAGGCATGCTTACTCTTCACCTTGGCTGAATTTAATAGGATTTTTTATGATGATTTTATGCTTATTTTTGTGTTGATTTTATGGTTTTTAGGTTGCTTCGCAATAATAGGAAATTTAGCGATTAAATTGTAAAAATTTCAAAGTTTGTTCATATATTATTCTTGCTTGCCCGAAACTCATTAGCACCATGGAAAGAGTGTTTTAGTCATTTTCAAACATATTTTATGCATTTCTTACTTTTTAGGGGCTAATTTGTAATTTTACAAAGTTTAGGGACTAGTTTGTAAAAAATGAAAGATTTTGTTTCAAGGCCAAGGTGTTTGGCCAATCTTCATGAGAATGTTTGATGTGTTTTACATGTTAATTTTCATATGTTTGATGATTTTTTTGTGGTGTTTTTCTATTTAGGGATCAAATTGCAAAATTAGAAAAGTTTAGAAACCATTTAGCAAATCTTTGCATTTAGGGGTAAAATGGTCCTTTTCATCATTTGTAAATATTTCTAATATTCCTATGGTTTTCCGTAGAGGTATTGAAATTATTAAAATTTTCATATTCTTCCAGCTTTCTATTAGGGTACAGAATGTAATTTTGAAAAGTTTAAGGACTTACTTGCAAAATTGCAAATTTCTCATTCCAAGGCCATATGTGCTTGGTCGATTTGATTATATACTTTTAGACATAATTTCCATAATTTTTTGCGATGTATTTCATGTTTAATTATGAGTTCATGTTATATAAGGACTAAATTGTAAAGTTAGAAAATATTAAGGACTATTTAGAAAACTTTGCATTTTAGAGTTAATGTGATATTTTTGACATTTTAAGAATATTTCTAGCATTCCTATGGTCTTTCACAAGGGTGTAGAAATTATTAAAACCTTTCGTATTCTTTAGGTTTTCTATTAGGATACAAAATTCAATTCTAAAAAGCTCAGGGACCTATTAGCAATTTTTGCATTTTAGGTCTATTTTCATGTTTAAGTTGCCTATGGAGAGTATAATTGTTATTTCATATCATTTTTGAGTTTTTTAAGGTTATCGGGATATCATAGGTTGAAGATGTGTATTTTTGTAATTTTTTAGAACCGAACCTATGTGATCACTCTGATACTTATAGGTTGAAGGTGTACAGTAGGAGAAGGTATGTTTGTTAATGATTCCATCTAGCCCTTTAGGTTGCCAGGATATGTATACATTGAAGGTACACCTTAGGGGTATTTTAATAATTTACCTTAGAACCAAATCCTTTATGGTCATAGAATACTTATATGTCAAAGGTGCATAATAAGGATAGGTTCGTTTTTTATACAGATTTCAAGTCCTTTAGGCTTACTGGGATACCTAGATGTCGAAGGTAGACTTTATTGACATTTTAGTAATTTACGTTAGAGCCAAGTATATGATCACTAGGATATTTATATGTCAAAGGTGCACCATAGGAATAGGTTCATTTGTTTATATAGTTATAGAATCCTTTATTGTTACCATGATACGTATATGTCAAAGGCACTCCTCAGGGATATTTCCTTAATTTATTTTAGAATCGAGTCCTTTAAGGTCACCGAAATTCTTTTAAGTCGAAGGTGTACTTTAGGGGACATGTTGGTCATATCGACCACCTTTAGGATCCTAAAGTTAAGTTTAGTACGTGTCGTATAAATCGAGTCTTAGGATAAACTTTATTTATTAAAAAATAGAATTTTTTTTTAAAATTAAGGCAATGTCTCTGATATTAAAATAATAGTGAAATTTCTCCTAGAATATGAAAGTGCTTTCATGATTATTTTAATAACGATACATCCTTTTAAAAAAAATGAAAATCAAGATTTTTTAAATTTTGAAAAAATAAAACATTTTGTATTCCATCGATTTTCTAGCAGGGTACAAAAGGTATTTTGATTTTTTTAAAACCTTTCGTATTCCACTAGCTTCCCAACGAGGTATAAAGAGAATGATTAAAACCTTCATGTTCTTCTAGGTCTTCGAAAGAGTGTAAAAGATATTTTGATTTTCAAAAATATTAAAGACCCGATTTTCTAATCAAGAATAAAAAATTTGTTTCATAAAACTTTATTTTTAAATATAGGAATTATAATTAAATATCAAATATTGAAATTGAATAAATATTAAAATTAAGTTAACATGGGATTAATAAGGTACCAATTATTGGGCAGCACGAGAAAGTCAATCTTTACTTGTGATTGTAATGACTTCCAGACCCTTTCAATTGATCTCTAGAATAAGCGCAAACCTTGAAGTTTGTTTTAAGGGTTTCGTAACTCTCGAATATATAAACTCCGGTAGATAACCAATCTCAGCTAGTTAAAATAAATTAGTGGTGACTCTAAAATAAATGGTCATTTCATAATGACTATTTAGAGTCAAGTTGAGTGAGCGATTGATCTCGATAACTCAATCCCTAGACGCAAAAAATAAAGAATAAGAAAATAATAATGATGTGGCCCTTAAAATAAAGAATAATGATATAGAGATTTATATAGGAATGAGGGGCACACTCATCATTTTAAGTCAGGCTAGTCAGGATTCGTATCTAGGCCATGTTACGATAGCTTGGCCACTCTATTGGGGACAAGTTAGAGAGTTAGGCCTAAAATTAATTAAGTGTTAACAAAATTTTGATTAATTTGGTTTCAACCAGTATTTAATTATAAATCTTGATATTTTAAAAATATATATATTTTGGTATATATTGTTCATATTTTTCACTAACAATTTTGATCCTTTTGCAGCATTATTTCTAAAGGGAATTTAGGATAAGGGTTTTTATTATTTTTGAAAGAGTCCAGTCGTAAAAGATGAATTGTCCCCCCCATATATACTATGCAGATTCATATGCATTAGCTTTTCTTAGAAGTTTATGGAGGGGGCATAAGTACCTAATATTTTAGGAACAGGTGAAGTAGCTTTACCTTCTGAGGTGTTAGCCTCTGTCTGGGCTAGTGAAAAGCCTATCGGGTGTAAATTCCTATGCATGCCCAAGATGTTGTCTCGTTTTGGGCATGGAAGATATGCCCACTCGAATTGAACCCTTTCTAATATAAACTCATGATGGGTAAGGATTAGGGTACCTTGTTAGTTCTTTCCAGACTCGGGGAACAATTTTAAAACCTACTTGGATGTCTAATCCAAACCTCATGTAATGAACCATAAGGGACTCACCTAGTTAGAGCCATACCCAGTTCTTGAGGTTACCAAATTATGTACACATAAGGGAACTTTTCTAACCTTTTACTCTTGTAATTTGATTTTCTTGATATTCATAAATGTTCTTGTGTTACTATGATATATTTTATTTTTCGCGTTCGTTTGCTATATTATGAAGGATTTTTTGTAATTTTTGGCTTGACATTCATATCCTATGTGCATCTTTTTTTTTTTGAACATTTACAAAGTTCACATCTTTATGCGCTCATGTATTCATAATTTTTACAATAACTAAAACTGTTCCATTTATTGTACTTTCAAGCATCAAAACATGGATGGTAATATTAGGGCAAGGGTCAGCACGTTAGACTTCATCCAAGAAGAATTTGGGCATAAAGTTCAAGGAATAGAAAAACAGATAAAAAATTGAGAAAAATGATTGAGGGTCTAAAAAAGGGAACTTGCCTAGGAACACCTTCATCTTTGATGAATCTAGAAAGTTAGAATCTAGGAGATCGATTGGAAATATGAGTAAGTGCTTTGGAAGGGGCAGTCAGAGGAATGGGATAAGAGATCCAAGAGATAAAAGAGCAATTACTTGGATTGTCAAAAATCAATAGAGATCTTCTAGGTAATCCTTAAGGAATGCCATTGCCTTTAACAACCTTTATCACTCAAAGATTCAAAGACCAAACCTAGTGAACCATTAGATAAAGATCCCAATCCTTGGACCATACACATAATTGAAATAAAGCCACCTAATTCTGCACCTGTATGAATTAGCCTAACTTCTAACCCTATAACTCTCCTCGGTGCTAGTCAACCACCTTTTGGTGACCATAACAAGAAATGATCACCAAAGAATCACAAATTTGATCCGATCCCACTAACTTGTAAGGAGCTATACTCTCTCCTACTTTAACAATAGCTTGTTGCTCCTAAATATATTCTTCCATATCAACCTTTTTATCTTGAATGGTGTAACATTAATAAACATTGTGAAAACCATGCAGAAATATGCAGACATTTAATTGAACATGCAATAACTTCAAAAAGAAAGTTAAAAAGCTAATCAATGTCAACGTAATCTAGTTCAAACCAAGGATGAATGTTGTTGTTGAACTCTTGTCTTATTCTTGGAGGCATTAGAATATCTAGGGAAATAAAGTGATCATAGAGACAACCTTTTGGTTGCTTGGACTTGAAAATATAGGCTTTGTAAATATAGGATGTGTAAATGAAGTGATCATGGAAGGTTTTGTAAATATAGTGTTTAAAAGAATAACTAGGACTTGCAAAGATTCCTTAGAAACCAACATAGCTAGATAGTTTTTTTTGTTACTTGTTCTTTTGAATCCTTTGAATCCTATAAATGTACATTAACTATGAGTGAATAAATCAAATGGTTTTGGTTGACAAAACAATAGTGTAGAATCATGACTCAAATTTCACAGATTCTTGCCTTTACAATAATCTCTATGTCTGATATTTAGCCTATTGCTTTACATCTAATGTGTCTCACCGAATATTGCTCTAGTCATTTAATCGTTCATTCATTTATTCATTTATTCATTCAGTCATTCATTTTTTCTATTCATTCATACATTAATTTTTCCATTTGTTGACATACATACATGGAATATAATAAAGATAAATGTTAACAAGATATTTATGTATTTATGCACACTGATTTAAGATCTTTTTTTTTTCTTTTCATTTCCAAAGTGAAGTAACACGAATCACTAAATGAAAGATACCACACAACATAAAGAAATACAAGTACAAACTTTAAATTCGATGGAACCACTCAAGATAAACAAGCCAGTTTTCTAACAACCATAAGGTACTATTGCTAACACTCTTACCAGGATATCCGAGGAAGTGCAAACTAAAGGACCACTAACCAATGTTCAAGATGCACAACTGGCAAATACCCAAGATGCACAATAAAAGTGCCTGCTCTTAATCCACCCCCAAACTTTATATTAACTTCAGTACCATTCTACAAAGGGCAAATACAAAGATCATTGTTTTATAAGAGGGTTGAACAGTGCCTTATTTGGATGAAGAAGAAAGTTCTAAGCAGAAAGCGAAAGGCTCGTTAAAGTAAATATCAAAAAAAGGAAGTAATAGTTCCTTAAAAAAGGTTAGAGGCCATAAAGAGGGATAAGCTCTATAATGGTGTTAATTTTGATAATCTTAGGCCAGTGCCTGATTTGATTATCCTACCAAAGTTTAAATTTCGAAGTTCAAAAAATATAGCAGACTCACATGCCCCAAGGCTCATCTAATGATATATTGTCATAAACTAGCTAGCTATGTTGGAAATAAGAAATTGCTCATCCATATTTTTCCTAAAAGCTTGACTAGGGCAGCTCTAGAATGGTATTTCCATTTAGAAAAAGGACAAGTGAGCACATAGAGGATCTGACTCGAGATTTTTACAACAATATGAGCACAGATTAGAAATTTCTCTGGATTGAGGAACCTTCCAAAATATGAGAAAAAATCCTAATGAGAGCTGCAGAGATTATGCTTGTAGATGGAAATACATAGCTTTGCGTGTCCAGCCACTTCTCACTAATAAAGAAATGCACACCTACTTCGTGGATACTTCATCATCTCTGTACTATAACAAATTGGTTGAAAATGTGCTCTCTGAGTTTGCAGAATTTTATTTACTTTAGAAAGAATTGAACATGGCATAAGAACGAGAAAGATCATGGACACTAACTAGGTGGCATATATGGGTGGCAAAATGATCCTACCATTAAATACTAATAAGTCCTGACCGATGGAAGCCAGGATCAAAATAAGTCAAAAAAACAAGGAAATTCATTCGGATAGTATCCTCACCCCTAATCTTTTATCGTTCAGCGACCTCAACAGGTTTATTCCTCTACCTCACAAACCTTTAGACAAACGTTTTTGACATTAAGCTCTAAAGGTAAAGAGACTTGGAAAAAAGTTAAGGCAATTCTTATAAGGATAATAGAAAAAGGATGAAGGTATATCATACCCTACTGATTTCCTATACCAAGCTCTTTCCTTTGCTTGTTCAGGATCAGATGATCTCCACTATCCCAACAAAGCCTAGGAAACCTCTCTACCTAGAATGGTATAATTTAAGGTAAGATGTAAGTATCACCAAGGGGTGGAAGGTTATTCCATGGAGGACTGCAATGCATTCAAGAGCAAACTACAAGCCCTAAAAAATGTTAACCTAGTAAAATTCCAAGAGCTGGTGGATACATATCAAGGACGATTGGTCGAAAGATCACCGACCTTATAGTGGTATGCCATTCAAGGGCAATTTTTATTTTGATTCTAAAACTCTATACATTACTTTCTAAAAATTGTAAATTATGAAATAAATTTTTGTTTGTAAATAGTTTGTATATTCTGATGAACCATGAATTTTGTTAATAATGATTTCCAATATTTAGGATAATGAGAATACTTTGAAAATTTTTTCTTTGATAGGTGATCACCATTAGATTGAATTCCCTGAGAAAGTTACTTTATTTTCACAACCATAGACCTTTCACCATCATAGAACTTTCACATCCAAATTTTCTTTTCTACTAATTCTTTGAAGGTTGAACAAATAGATTATGTTCCCAGAAGATTCAAATATCAAAAGTTTGACATTTGTTAAAATAATGATGGTAAGTCCAAGATCTTCCCTTATTTGGATAACTTTTTGTCATAATTTCCATGACACTCTACCAAATCCTTGATTCAGGAAGAATGAAAGTAAAAGTGAGCTGAAAACACCTTTTCTTTCCTAACAAAATCTTTTCAAACCAATAATTGATACATAAGATATAAGATTTTTCTCTAAGCTAATCTGATTTTCTTTCCTAAAAGCTCAATCAGAACCATGATTCATTGGTGGCTATGAAGTTGATAATGTTGAGGGTCATACTTTAAGCCTTTAAAAATTGAGTGCAACGTCATATTATTGAGATGCTCAAAATGATTTTAGAAAAAAAAACCTTTTTTTCTTAGGGAAATGCTTGCTACTTCAAATGGCTGTTTTTGAAATGATAAAGGGCCTTCTTTTTCTATCCTTTTTTAAATAAAGAAATTATCCCTTTGTAGTCCCCTTTAAGCCTAATAATTCATTTCTCTTCTTTAAATCCTAATCAAGGATCACTTTCCACACTGGGGAGCAAATAAAGTGGAGCTTCAAGATCGGAAAGAGCAAACTTTGTTCTAAAAATATAAGAAGAACAAATCAAATGTCATGAGACAAATTTTGAAGATTGAGTAAAGTTTAAATTTCAAGTTCAAATATTTAAAGTGAAAAATGAAGAAAGCTCAAATTTCAAGTTCAAGTATTCAAGGTAATGAATGAACAAAACTTCAAGTTCTTTCGAAAGAAAGAATAAAGAAAGAAAAGATAAAGAAATAAATAAAGAGAAACAAAGAAAAATGAACGAGCAAAAAAGATAAAGAAATAAAGATTTGTTCATCTTGAAAGACATGCTGAAATCAACTTTTTCTGAAAAGAAATGATCCTTGATTCAATTACCTTTTTAACACTTTATTTGGGCTTATTTACCTTTTTCTTTCTAAACCAAGGACCATAACTTGGATTACGTACCTAATAAAGTCCATTTTGATCAAATATAGCTATTTGAGTTACTGAGCTATTCCTAGGAAAGTTCTTTTCAAATTCATCTTTTTAAATGATTTTTGAGTTCTTAAGAATATGATGGGGGCAATAAATTAAAAACAAAATTCTAGAGTAAAAACTCAGAAAGGGCAGTCTCAAACAAGCTTAAAGGCTTTGGAATTGTTCCTAAACCATCAAAGATAGCCACTAAAGGGATAGAACCTTCCATTCTAATTCAGAAGTGATCCCAAACCTTTAAAAATTTATGATATCAACAAAAGGTTAAATCAAAAGCTTTCTTTAAAAAAATTTTAAAATCTTTGTACCCGACTTTAGGAATTAATGCTTACCAAAGGCTTATTAAATTGACCCTTTGAGACTTGGAATTTACTACAATTATTTTAACATTTTTCAAGATATTGTATTTGAAGACTAAAAGGGTATCATAACCTAATTTTTTGCCTCTCAGTGAATTCCTAAGAAAAGAACATCCATCAAAATTTTGGGCTTGATAAACCTAGATCTTATTGTATCATTCTTTGTAAATCAAATTTTTATGGTGCCACCCCATTTATGCCTTTAAATTCATTTTTTTATCTCATTTAAAAATGTCATAAATGGTGATCATCAATCGCAAGAAAATTTTAACATCATAATAAAGATAGCATATCCATTATCTTTGATATTAGAAAATTCATGGATGAAAGTATTTTGAAATTTCCATAGATTTTGATCAAGTAAAATTTTTCCTTAGGTCAGAATGAGAAGGTGATCTCAATCCATATATCCTAAAATTTTGATGAAATATTTATTTCGCACGATTTCAACAAAAACTTGTAAATATGCCTACAGCATACGTATTCAATTGCATAAGTAATATCTTTAAATTGATGAATATTAATTTGATATTTGATGACTTTTTAGGAAAAATTGAACAATTCTTTGAAGAAATTTATTGCCTTTTCACTCAATCCTATTTTCAGGTAGATAAAGAAGGTTCAAAACTTTGATAATGATATTCAAAGCATCCAAAACCTTTTATTCAGAAACTTTTATTCAAAAATATTTTCAAAGCTTCGATGGTAATATTCAAAGCATTTAAAAATTTTTATTTAAAAAATATTTTCAAAGCTTCAATGGTGATATTCAAAGCTTTCAAAAGTTTTCATTTAGTTGAAAAAAATTAACATTAAACCCAAAAGTAGATAATGGTTATTACCCTTTGAAATTGGCATCCATAACATTAAGCCCAAGAGTAGATGATGGTTATTGCCCTTCGAAATTGGCATCCAAAACATTAATCCCAAGAGTAGATGATGGTTATTGCCCTTCGAAATTGGCATCCATAACATTAATCCCAAGAGTAGATGATGGCTTTGGCCTAATGGAAATTGGCACCTAAATGAAAAAATGATCTAGTTGGTATATATATGTGTGTGTGTGTGTGTGTGTGTGTTGTAAAAAAAAAAAAAAACTTTTTAGAAAAGTTCATATGGCCCGAACAAAATTATGTCTATTTGGTCTTTGCCCTGTTCCTGATTCTCAACAGTGGCCAAAGAGGGGTAGCTATAGACACCTAATTTCATCTTAGCCCCATTCCCTATCAGTTCAAAAATATCTTAGATACAAAATTAAACACTTTTCCTAGTGGAGGTAAATTTCCTTTAGGAGGAATGTACATTTTCAAGACCTATTTAGTTGTGCTTAAATAACCACAGGTGTACATGACAAAATTGGTGTTATTTCAAGGGTCATGAAGAGTAAATCTCGGACAAAACAGATGAATATCAAAGTAAAATAAGTAACTTTTAACTTTATACTTATGAAATTTTGAAATTTATTTTTGCGGATGTTATCACGGTTAGGTTTCCCAATTTTAGGAATTTTTTGAGAATTTTTCGATAAATTTTGGAAGTTGACTGCTGTATACTTTTACCGATACCTATGTGGCATTTATGCTAATATACACTTCAAAAAATCAAAAATATTCAAGGAAAATTCATATTTGCATTTTATACACTAGGTGTCATAAGGTGTCAAGTTATCCATTTTTTCAATTAATTTTGAATATTTCACATTATTTCAAGTATCATACTCAAAAAAATTTTTGATAAAAATTATTTCGAATTTTAGATCTTCATTTTTAATTTTATTAGTTTTATAAATTAATATTTTGATTAATGTGTTGGATAAAGTTCATTTTTATAAATTTTGAACATATTTTGAAATTTTCCTGTTTCCAAGATACGGAGTATTCTACTTCGTAAATTTTTTTTAGTGAGACTTTTCTAAGTTTATAATTTAAAAAATTTTTCAAATATTATTATTTAATTCATATTAAATTAGTTTTCAAATTTTAATTTATTTTATATGTTTTGTTTCGTTTTTTAGAATTTTCTCTATTTTCGAGATACGAAGCTTTTTACTCTGTAAATTTTTGAGAGATTTTTTTTAATTTGTAATTTTTAAAATTCTTCGGATATTATTGTTTAATTCACATGAAATCAGTTTTTTAAAATTTAATTTATTTTATGAGTTTTCTATTTTTTAAAAATTTTTTCGTTTTCAAGATACAGAGTTTTTTACTCTGTAATTTTTTTGGGAAGATTTTTTCAAGTTTATAATTTTTAAAACTCTCCAAATGTTGTCATTAAATTCTTATTAAATCAGTTTGTTAAAATTCAAGTTATTTTATGAATTTTGTATTTTTTTACTTATAGCAATTTTTCCCAGTAATGGTATTTCTCGTAAAATTTACGATTTTCTATTTTTAATTTTTTTCTTTCTTGTACATAAAAATTATATTTATTGTTAGATTAAATTAATTGATCATACAAATTTTATTTCAAATATAGAATTTTTTTAATTTAATCCTTTTAATTAATTTTTACGGTCTAATTTTACGTATTATACAAATATCACACAAAACTCTCTAGATTCAATGAGACCATGCATAACACCATTCATAGGATGAAAAAAATTAATTAATTTAAATCTTCTCATTTATTTAATAAAAATCAAATCAAATAAATATTAAATATAAAAATAACAAAAAAAGGAAAAAGATAAAAAGTCCATTCGGCCAAGAAGGCTTGGGAAACTTCTTGGCTGACTTTCCCACCTTGAAAAACCATGGAAGAAGTTTTCACAAGTAGCTAATGATTTCCATAGCCAAATTGAGCCATTTTTCTTAAAACCTTTTAAGAATTTTAAGTTTTCAAGCCTTTCAAGGTAATTTCATGTAGAAATCTCGAAATTTTTGCTTATTTCCATCATTTTTCTTCATTTTTTAGTCAAAATCATGTTAAGCTCATTGATTTTCATCGATGTTGAGAGTTGACAATGAACAATTTTTTATATATTTGTTGTTATATTTAATTTTTAGTTAAAGCTTGATTTTTTTTATGAAATATGTTGTTGATGATGAGGTATTAGCTTTGTTGTATATTTATGTTTATGTTTATATTGTTTTTCTTAATATTTTCACGTCAATATGTTAATTTACATATTTATATATTTATTTTTTATGATTTTATTTTTCTATTTAAGTTTGATGATATTTATTCATGGTTATGTTCATGATTTTCTATTACAAAATGTTGATGCATGCTTACTCCTCCTTTTAGCCAAATTTAATAGGAATTTTTTATGATAATTTTATGCTTGTTTTTGTGTTGATTTTATGGTTTTTTTGGTTGTTTTGAAATAATAGGAAATTTAGGGATTAACTTGTAAAGATTTTTGTTAGCTATATTAGCTTTGAATTAATCTTAGTTTTGATATAACTAAAGCTTAATTAGCTTGTGTTTAAATATTTTCAAGATTAGTATTTTTTTCATGAAATATTTCATAAACACTTTGAAAAATACTACAATGTGTTTTAACTTCTTCAACCACTCAAAAATATGTTCTTAACACATATATTTATATAAAACAGTTTTTAGATAAGTTTTACATGTTTTAAAGTCATGAAAAACCTTTTAAAATTGATTTTCATGTGAATGTATTGATACTCTATGTGTATGTATCGATGCAATACTTGGCAGTAGCTAATAACCTTAAAATGCAGAAATCACTATTCATGTATCGAGACAGAGCATTTTATATCGATACAGGACTATTTATGTATCGAGATAGATCTTTCTGTATCGGTATAGGACTGTTTAACGGTCATATTTTAGACCGTTAAAAACAATGTATCGATGCCCACTTAATTGTATCGATACAGAGGCACAGGGAACAACGGGAAATGATATTTTGAAGGCTCCAATGGCTATATTCCCTTACCAAATGTTCCCAACGACTAGAATCATGATCAAGGCTATAAATAAGCCACTCCAACACCTTCAACAAGAAGAAGAGCCAAGAGATTTGTGCTTAGAGTCATATCTTTCATTTTTTTCCATTATTTTCACTAAGTAGTTCGTCTTTGTATAGGATTAATTCTTTTTATTTTTGTATTCTTCATTTTGTATCTTTAGATATATATTTCCCTTGAGCCAAAATTCTTGTAAACACCTAACCTTTAGAGGTTTTATTTGTTTACACTCAAATCCTTGCAAGAAAGGGGAGGTTCCTACTTAGCCATTCACAAGTAGAGAATGTTTCTACTTAGCCTTCAAAAGTAGTGAAAGAGGGTTCTATCTTAGCCACAAAAGATAGGGAGTAGAGGTTTTTATATTAGCCTTGAAAGATAAGGAGTGCAAAGGTTATACCTTATCCTTAAAAGGTAAACAATTCAAGTTAGTGAATTATGGAAATCCGAGGCAAGTGAGGCCAAGGTAGAGGACATAGGCAATTAAGGCCAAACCTCTATAAATCGTCGAGTTTGCTTCTTTTTTCCCTTTTTTTTAATTGTTTATTTTTATTTACTAACTTGCACTCCAAAGTTTATTGCTTAAATTTCTTAATTTTATTTATCAAAGTTATAATTTACTAAAATTTTAAGAACTCATTTCACCCCCTCTTGATTTCATTTACCACTAAAAGGTCTAACAATTTTAATTTTTTTCATATATTATTATTGCTTGGCCAAAACTTATTAGTGCCATGGAAATAGTGTTTTAGTCATTTTCAAACATATTTTATTAAGGGCTATTTGCAATTTTACAAAGTTTAAGGATTGGCTTGCAAAAAAATGAAAGATTTTATTTATTTTAAGGCCAAAGTGTTTGGATAAATCTTCATGAGAATGTTTGCTGTGTTTTACATGTTAATTTTCATGTGTTTGATGATTTTTTTGTGGTGTTTTTATGTAGGGCTCAAATTGCAAAATTAGAAAAGTTTAGGAACCATTTAGCAAATCTTAGCATTCAGGGGTAAAATGGTTTTTTTTGTCATTTGTAAATATTTTTAATGTTCTTATGGTCTTCTGTTGGGGTATAGAAATTATTAAAATTTTCCTTTCTTTCAGTTTTCCATTAAGGTACGGAATGTAATTTTAAAAAGTTTAAGGATTTATTTGCAAAATTGCAAATTTTTTATTCCAAGGCCATACGTGCTTGGCCGATTTGATTATATGATTTTAGACATATTTTCCATAATTTTTTGTGATGTATTTCATGTTTAATTATGAGTTTATATTGTATAGGAACTAATTGTAAAGTTAAAAAATATTAAGGACCATTTAGAAAAACTTTGCAATTTAGAGTTAATGTGATATTTTGACATTTTAAGAATATTTCTAACATCTCCATGGTCTTCTGTAAGGGTATAAAAATTATTAAAATCTTTCATATTCTTTCGATTTTCTATTAGGGTATGAAATATTTTTGAAAAGTTCGAGGACCTATTAGCAATTATGTCTATTTTGATGTTTAAGTTGCCCATGGAGGGTATAAATGTTCTTTCATATCATTTTCGAGTCCTTTAGTTTACAAGGATACTTATAGGTTGAAGGTATACCTTACGAGTATTTTAGTAAATTTCTAGAATCGAGTCCTATATGATCACTGGGGTACTTATTGGTTAAAAGTATACAGTAGGAGTAGGTTCATTTGTTCATCATGCCATCCAGCCCTTTCGGTTACGAAGATACGTATACGTCGAAGGTACATTTTAAGGGTATTTTAGTAATTTACCCTAAAACTGAATTCTTTATGGTCATCAGGATACTTATATGTTAAAGGTGCATAATAGGGATAGGTTCATTTTTTATAGAGATATTAAATCCTTTAGGCTTATCGGGATACCTAAATGTCAAAGATAAACCTTAAGGACATTTAGTAATTTATGTTAGAACCAAGTCTTATGTGATAACCGAGATACTTCTACATCAAAGGTGTATAGTAGGAATAGATTCATTTGTTTATATAGTTATAAAATTCTTTAAGGTTACCAAGATACATATATGTTGAAGGCACTCCATAGGGATACTACATTAATTTACTTTAAAATCAAGTCGTTTAGTGTCACTGGGATACTTTTAGGTCAAAGGTGTACTTTAGGGGATATATTGGTCATATCAACCACATTTAGGATCCTAGAGTCGAGTTTAGTACAAGCCGTCGAAATCGAGCTTTAGGATAAATTTTATTTATTAAAAAAGTAGAATTTTTATAAAACTAAGGCAATGTCTCTGATATTAAAATAGTAGTGGAATTTTTCCCAAAATATGATAAGGGTTCTACAGATTATTTTAATAATGAGATATCCTTTTTAAAAAATAAAAATTAAGATTTTTTTTGAATTTTGAGAAAATAAAACCTTCTGTATCCCATCGATTTTCTAGCAAGGTACAAAAAATATTTTGATTTTTTAACACCTTTCGTATTCCATCGACTTTCTAATGAGATACAACAGAAAATGATAAAAACCTTCATGTTCTTTTGGTTCTCCAAAAGGGTGTAGAAGATATTTTGATTATCCAAAATATTAAAAACCTAATATTTTCATCCAGAATAATAAATTTGTTTCATAAAATTTTATTTTTAAACATGGGAATTAAAATTAAATATCAAATATTGAAATTAAATGAAAATCAAAATTTAGGTTAACACGGGATTAGTAAGGTACCAGTTGTCGACCATCACGAGAAGGTCAATCTTTACTTATAATTATAATCGACTCCCAGACCCTTTCAAGCGATCTTTGAAAAGATCGCAGACCTCAAAGTTTGTTTTAATGGTTTCAAAACCCTCAAAAATATAAACTTCGATAGGTGACCAATCTTACCTAGTCAAAATAGATTGGTGGCGACTCTAAAATAAATGGTCATCACATAATGACTATTTTGAGTTAAGTCAAGTGAGTGATTCATCTCAACAACTCAGTTCCTTTACAGGAAAAAGAAAGAATAATAAAATAATAACAATGTGGCCTCTAAAATAAAAGAATAATGATATAAAGATTTATATAAGAATAAGGGGTATACTTGCTATTTTAAATCAGGTGGTCAAAATTCGTATCTAAGCTATGTTGTGATAGAAGCTTCATTCAGTTATCTTAGATTGAGATGATCTTGACTTAATTGATTTGATCTTACATGATCTTGCTAATTTGAGCTAGTTTGAGCTAATTTAAACTAAAACCTAGTTGATTAAAACTTGAATCTAGTGCAAAATGATGAAATTATAGGTTCTTGAATTGGTGAACCATTCAAACAAGCTAGAGTAGCTTTCTTTAGGTTCAACTATGCTGGATTCTTATAGTATGTTTGGTTTATTGTAATGTAATGTTAGTGTGTTTAAGTGAGCTTCGCATAATTGATGCTTAATTGGTGAAACTTAGATGAATTAAGTTGAGTTGAACTTAAGTAAGCTAAAATTTATGCTCAATTGAATAAATTTGTAAGCGTACTTATTCAATTGATGAGCTCAAATGTTTGAAAAGCATGTTTTAATTGTTGACCTTCTTGATTGAATTAAATCCAAGTTTAATTTCTTGTGTTTGATTGTTAAATGATGAGAATAATGTTTGGATGGGCATGAATGAATTAGCCATGTTGAATTTGTGTTTAGCATAGGATTTGTGGATGATTAGTTGCTAGAATTATAGGTTAATATACTATATGTTTGATAAAATACATGTTAGGATGTTTAAGTTATGTAAAAACCTTGTTTTCATAAAATGATCCCCAAAAGTAAGCTTTGGTTCACTTAATCAACAGGTAAATCAAAGTTTGGTTTTGTTTAATAAGCTCTTTAATGAGTAACTTGGGAATATTAAATAAAATAACTTGAATTGAAGCTGATTTGGAGCAAATAAAAAATATTTTTAAGTGTTTAAATATGCTTGAATGAGTCTAAGCTTACTAAGCCTTAATGTAAGTCATTAGGTGTTGTTTAGCTGAGTCAAATTGTTTTGTTTAAAGCTACTTGGATGGTGGTTATAGCACACAAGTGAGTGGCATTAGTGTGCCATTCACTTGCTAAGAGTAAATGATAATGAATAAATGCGACAAAATTGAAGCCATTCACATGACTTTGGAGCATATCGCCAATATTGAAAAACATAGGTCTAGATTTTGGCACTTAGTCTTTGTTGATTTCTCACGTATAGCATGCATAGAGTCTATTTGGTCTCATTGTTGGATGTTCGAACATCCACAAACGTGTTTTACAAATGTGACAAAATGCTTTATGATCACAAGTTGAGACAAAACTATTGTTGCAGTCTAGCACAGCAGTCTTATAAAAAAATATATATTTTGATTAGGTTATAGACATTAGAAACTTTTTTTGGTATTTTTCCCATAACTCTCATTGATTGGGCTGCATAATAGACTATTGAAACATTTGATTTCATGATCGGACAGATATAGAACAATCCTAGAACATGAGCTGTTGGCATGGCTCTATTTTACAACCTAATCACTATTACAAATTATTTTTGATGAAGATAATCATTTCTATATATTTCTATCATATTTTTATATAAAATAGAGTGAATTAACTTTCCAAGAATGTATGGCTCATCTAGTGGGTATTTTGAATGAATTGGGAAGAAATTCTGGAAAGCAAGCTGGTTAGACATGCTGTACAATGCAGTAGCATCCAATTAAAAAATTTACATGACACTCAAAACGATTTTCTAGCATTTTTTGAATATTTTCAGGTTGAAGTATAGTAAGTCAGCATTCATGGAATTCAATTTGGTGATTTTATGGAATAGGAATAATCCGAAATAAATTCGGAGATCTTGAAAGGTCAAATCTGTCCCCTATTTTAAGTTTTTCCGAGTTTTGGTGTCTATCATTTTTTTTATTTTGGGGATCATGTTAGTGTGTGAACAGGGTTAAAAGTATCCTATAGAAGGTCCCAAGTGTCTCGTATTAAAGCTTCTAGTTGAATTAAATAAAAGTTGATTTTTAATGTTGTTTTAAAAATTCTAATTTTCCTTAATTTAGTTTAAATGTAGTTTAAATGGAGTCAAATTTGATAAAAAAAATTAAAAATGAAGTCAATTAGTGAGCATTTTTGAAGTCAAAAATTTATGCAAAATTTTTCCTTTTGAAATGATTTTTACTTCGAATCAGTTGTAAATTCAAGCTAGTCTCGATAAGAGTTTCGGGATACATTTTTTTAGTGATAGTTGTTTGATTTTGGAATGAAAAGAGGGATTATGGTTGAATACGTATGACTGAAATCAATAGAAACAAATTCAAATATGTGTGATTGATTGGTACTGGGTATGGACATCACAAGAGGGATCGAGTCCTTAATTATTGTGTAATTGACTCCCAAGCAAACTTTTATAGATCTTTGTATACACAAATTGTAAAATCGTTCCCTTAGAGTTTCATAACTCTTTACTGAATGGTTTTAATAGGTGACCGATCCCACTTATAGCCAAAATAGATTAGTGGTGACTTCTTAAACTAATCACTCTTTTTATTTTGATATGAGAGGTTTAAATGAATGATTCATTCTGGGGCCTTACGATGATTCGAAGTGTTGTCTATCCTGATATATTAAGGTTCATATCTCGATATATTACAACAAGATTAACCCATGATTTTTTTAGTGTTCATCAAAATTTATTTTTTTATTTTTTTGATGGTTTTATGTGATATCTGATGATAGAAATTTGTTAGAAAATTAAATAAGTTTTTCCAATTTACAAATTAAAGCCATTGGTTTTTCAGATTATTATTTATAATTGTTAAAGCTTACTTTTTTTCCTTAGTTTGATGCTCTAATTTTCAATGCTAACATGATATATGATGATATAATTGATTCTTAAGAATATTTTGTTTTTGATTAGTTATCAATTGATTATTGTTCGATTACTTGTATTTATTATTTGGTTAATTTTTTTTGCAGAGTTTAATTTGCATGATATTAGAGAAGTAAAGTATGGTTGGGAGGATTTGTACAATATTTTCAGCTTTAATATCAAGCATGTTCCTTTTATTAAAGAAGTCCAAAATGTTGTCTTTGCTTTCCAAAGGTCATTTTTTTCCTTTTAGTAGTGTTTTTATTTATATATTTATTGTTGGGTTTAATTTGAGGATTGAAGATATGAAGGATAGATTTTTTTTTTTTTTGCTTATTAATAATAATCAAGAATTTTTTTGTCTTTGTCTCATACCACAAATTGAAGTGAATAAGATAATATTTACTTTACTCAATACTATGTATATTGGAATGATGAAATTATTGATTTTTTCACGTATTGCTTCAATATCTGATTCCAATTTTCTATTGATTTTGTATTGGGCTTAATTTGAAAATGTTGAATTAGTATTGGGTTTTATTTGAAAATGTTGATTTTGTATTGGATTTAATTTACTTTGATAAAAACTATTTTTATTTTATGAGTGCCGAAAATGTATGTGAAGGGATTGGTTCCTTTAGTGATGAGGTTGATTCTTTTTTTTTTTTGAAGAGGAGTTGATTCAATTAAAGTTATATGTACATTAAGTTAAAATCATATGTACATATTGTTAGAATCAAATGTGCATTCAGTTATAGTTATATGTACATTTAATTATAGTTATATACATACACAATACTAGAACATTATGTACAGTATGCTTCTATAACATATATACAGTATGCTTCTATAACATATATACATACTTTTATGTTTTTATGTTCATATAAGTAGGCATATTTGGTTCCCTTTGTGAAAAGGATTGGTTTTCTTTGGGAATGACTCGATTCTCTTAGTTGATTTTAATGTTTGAGAATGCAAAGAATTAATTAATTGGAACTTCAAGAGAATTTCGTATTTAAAAATGTATATGTGCTTTTGTTAAATGTATGTATAGTTATGTTATATGTACATATTGTTATACTTTATATTCATATAAATGGGCATATTCTCTTGGAGGGGTTGGTTTTCTTAGTGAAAGGGTTGGTTACCTTAGCTTATTGTGATATTGTGACACGTACATACTACTATAGTGATATATGCATTTTGTTAGTGTGATATCTACATTATGTTATTGTTTTGACTTTTACATACATAGTGTTAATGTGATATATACATAATGTTAAGTTTATTTTCAAAAGCATATAAAGAGATAAGAATTGTTCATAGCTAATATCACCTAGTTATACAGTATATCACATATATGTGATATGTATTTCATTCTGTCTACTATCTTCATATGTTTTTTAGCGTTTTTTAGCTTTCTTTACCATTATAATGGTGAGATTTATTTTTTTTACTTTTATTTGTAAAGTTATAGGCTTGGTCCAAGAATTAATGTCTTAATCATGTGATATAATATAGGTTTATGGTACATCTTATCAGGAGTATCTGAGATTGCATCCTCCACCACCATCCTAGTCAAGTTTATGGTCAAAGTATTTCTCATGTGTTTATGACATTAAATTTCAACTAATCTTGGTGTAACATGTTTGTGATAGTTTTACTGAATAGATTTTTGAACTTCAGCTTTACATTTGCAATGGAATTTTGTAGTTATTTAAAACTCAGTTGTAATTAATCCATAATTGGAAATATTAGATTTTCTAGCAATTTCTAATACAAACTAGATGATTGGAAGGTTTGATGTAAGGGATGGTGATTGAAATAAGATAAATCTATTGCTATAAGAAGATAATATCTCTCAGCAAAGCCAACTTTCTAAGGAAAAGATCCAAATTCAAAAGGGGTCAATTTTTTGTTTATGAGGGAGTCGATTCATTCTATCAAGGGGTTGATTCCTAAGAAAAGATACACTCACTTATTTTGCTTTAAATGTGAAAAGGTTGATTCCCTCTTGTCATGGGTTGATTCATTGAGGTTTAAGGGTTGATTTTCTTTCTTAATTGGTGCATTTTTAACCAAAAAGTCAGTTATTTTCATGAAATAGTTCTTTTAAATAAACAATATATAAATCTAGTAAAACCAATATGTACATTTAGTAAAAAAACAAAATGTTCATATATCATAATTATAAGTACATATAAATATGTAATAAAGATGATATTTTAGGCCCATGAAGTTGGATCTTTTCATGGAAGGGTTCGTTCTTAATTTGTGTATTTCTTAGCCTAATAGTTAGCTCATTTTATGGAGGGGTCAGCTCCTTTGAATAAATAAAGTATTTAAAGTTATTGGACTGCATATTGACTCATGTATCTGTTTAGGAATAGAACCCTATCAAGAATTTTTTCAATTTTTCATTTTTAAATGAGTGTTTAAAAGAGTTGATTTATAAATTCACTTGTAGATCAATTTAATATCTATACTAATTTGTTGGGAAATTTTTTTTCCTATTTTTATCTTTTTAAATATTTAAAATGATTGATTCACACATATGCTCGCAAGGTAATTTAAAATTTATATTCAATCGAAATAATTATCGTAAATTTAAATTCGTAATTAATAAAAGATAATATGCTATTAATATGTTATAATTTAAAAATAAAAAATTTAAATAAGTAATTATATTTTAATATTATTTAATATAAAATAATAATTTAAATATAATTAATTAATTTTAAAAAAAATTAAAAATTTCATGTTAAATGTACCAGTTTTGTTAAGCTAAATAATTCATAGAACGAACGGCAATGCCTAGTCAAAAGAGTAATGAACTGCTTCCCGTGGTCCCTAACTTAGATGCCTCGTCACTTTATTACCTACTAAATCCATGTTCTTTGTTATAACACCAGACGGTGAGGGCATTACCATCAGAGAGAGAAGAAACGATGAGACCAACCATAGTTTTATTTGGAGATTCAATAACCCAAGAATCATTTAGATCAGGCGGCTGGGGTGCTTCTCTTGCTGACACCTACTCTCGCAAGGTTCAATTTTTTTTTTTTCATCTTTTTCTTACATAAAAATGACCCTTTTTTAATTCTATTTTGACTCCTTTTACTCTTCTTTTATATATATATATATATATATATATATATATATATATTTTACAGGCTGATGTTTTAGTTCGTGGGTATGGCGGATATAACACCAGATGGGCTTTGTTCTTGTTGCATCATCTCTTCCCTCTTGTAAAGCTCTTCACTTTCTTTTTTTTTTTTTTTTAATTTCTTTGGAACTATAGGTGTGGATTTGCAAATGGGGTTGTTGATCTGTTAAATTTTTTGTTTTAGAATGTTAGAATTTTAGATTGTGCTTGTGAAATTTATTTGATATTCTGGGAATGTGGGTTAGATCTCTAGCAGTTGTATTCGATCCTCATTAATTGAGTGGGGTAAATGAGAACTCAACTTTAATGGTAGACAAACAAAGTTTTAGTTGTTATGTTTAAAGATCGAGGATAGATTTGATGGTATATGCAACTCATTGCTGTGCCTTTAGGTATCAAACTGTTCGGTTTGTAAAATATTTCTGGCAGTCATTGAAGTCAGAGGATTCATCCATCCATCCATCCATCTTTCCATCCATCCATCCATCCATCTATCCAGTCATTGATCTCCATTGATCCACATCAATCTATCAGTCTATCCATATATATATATATATGTATGTATGTATGTATTTATTGATGTATGTATGTATGTCTATCTATCTACGATCTTCTTTTATCATGTAAGTTTCTACTGTTGTGGTTCGGTCATTTTGTATTGCCGCCTTGCTGGAGATACTGGAGATACGTTCATTTTATTAATGATAGCCATCAACATTTAAATATCTTCTTTTGTTTGCTTTGTTTTAGCCGGGGAAATTCTAGTTTTACATTTTCTTTGTTGCAGCATCCCCCCTAACTTTCTTTTTGTGTTGGTTTAAACATCCTTGTTGCACGAGATATGATGTAGTATATGTACTAGTCTTTGATTTATCCTTTTTCTCTCAGGACTCAACGAAACCTCCAATTGCTACCACAATTTTCTTTGGGGCTAATGATGCAGCTCTCCCAAGGAGAACTAGTGAAAGGCAGCATGTCCCCATAGAAGAGTACAAGGAGAACCTCAGAATAATTGTAAACCATTTGAAGGTTCAGTTTTGATCTCTTCATTGTTATTTTCAAGCAACCATTTTATCAGGGCATTCCACAATATACATGTGTGTTCTTTATAGCTTCAATTATTTTTTATGTTTCATTAATTGACATCCCTAATCTACACTTCATTGTGCATTTTTAACAAACTTTCTTACCATTCTAAGAGCCATTTTATCTGGGCATTCCACAATAAACATGTGTGTTCTTCATAGCTTTTATTATTTTATATGTTTCATTAATTGACATCCCTAATCTACACTTCATTGTGCATTTTTAACAAACTTTCTTACCATTCTAAGAACCATTTTATCTGGGCATTCCACAATAAACATGTGTGTTCTTCATAGCTTTTATTATTTTATATGTTTCATTAATTGACATCCCTAATCTACACTTCATTGTGCATTTTTAACAAACTTTCTTACCATTCTAAGAATAAAACAGAAAACATATACTGCTAAAAGAAACCTACAAGTTAATCTTCCCATATGGTGATGATCTAAACCAGTTTTCTTAAGGCATGAGTCTAGGCTCACCTAGGTGCTGCTCCTTAGTGTCGAACAACAAAAGCACCCCAAACCCTTTGGCGAGGTGCATTGATCAGGTGCAACCTTGGTGTGCATAGGGATGCTTTTTTGTAAGGTAGTAAGCTCACTCGATTGAAGTTTTCCTTAGTTTCTTTTTTTTTTTTAATTTTTTCATTAATTGTACTTTTACAAGTAAAAAAGGGATAATATCAAATTCTCTACTTCTCAATGTTTAAGAAAATCTTGCATATTGGCCAACAAAAGAAAATCTTGCATATTGGCTGTAGAAAAAAAGGAAAAGTTGTGTATTTTATTCATCAAATGAATTGGTATTTATATACATGATTATGATTAAAAATAGGAAGTTAAAATAGAAAGTTAGAATCTAATCAAATCTCCTATAATGAAGCCTAGATACTGTCTATTCCTATGTTGTAATATAATCTAATCAAATCTCCTATAATCAAGCCTATATACTGTCTATTCCTATTCTGTAACACTCCCCCTCAAGCTGGACCATAGATGTTAATCATGCCCAACTTGTTACAAAGATAGTCAACTCTAACCCCATTCAAAGCTTTTGTGAAAATATCTCCTAGTTGTTCCCCAGTCTTCACATGTCCCGTAGAGATCAAGTCCTGCTGTATTTTCTCACGAACGAGGTGGCAATCAATTTCAATGTGCTTTGTTCGTTCATGAAATACTGGATTAGATGCAATATGAAGTGCAGCTCTGTTATCACACCATAATTTTGCTGGCAATGACATATTAATTCCAATTTCAGTTAAAAACTGATATACCCACATTATTTCACATGTAGATTGTGCCATTGCTCTATACTCTGATTCTGCACTTGATCGAGACACAACATTCTGCTTCTTGCTTTTCCATGAGACTAGGTTTCCTCCAACAAAGACACAATAACCTGTGGTGGATCTTCTGTCCATTTTAGAACCTGCCCAGTCTGCATTAGAGAAACACTCGATATGAGTATGCCTATGATTTCTATACAATATTCCTCGCCCAGGAGCTCTTTTTAAATAGCACAATATTTGTTCTAAAGCTGCCCAATGATGAACTGTTGGAGAGGACATGAATTGACTGACAACACTAACAGAATACGCAATATTAGGTCGAGTTACTATAAGATAATTCAACTTCCCAACCAGTTTTCTGTATCGCTCAGGATGGGCGAATAATTCACCATCTTTTGTAAAATTCTGATTAGGAAGCATTGGAGCAATGCATGGTTTAGCTCCTAGTTTTCCTGTTTCTTTTAGTAAATCAAGCACATATTTTCGCTGAGACAAGAAAATACCTTTCTTGCCCCTTGTCACCTCAATACCTAGGAAATTTTAAATTTCCCAACTCTTTTGTGTGAAATTGGCTATGAAGGAAATTCTTAAGCAATGAAATCCCCATAAAATCACTTCTAGTAATAACAATGTCATCTACGTATAAAACCAAAAGAATGACGCCAGACTCAGAATGCTTATAGAAAACTGAGTGATCAGACTTACTCTTCTTCAACCCGAATGTCTCAATAGCTTCATTAAGTTTTCCAAACCAAGCCCGTGGACTTTGTTTCAACCCATACAAGGACTTGTGAAGACGGCATACCTTCCTAGACTCCCCCTGAGCAACAAACCCAGGCAGTTGCTCCATGTAAACTTCCTCTTGGAGATCGCCATGTAAGAAGGCATTTTTTATGTCCAGTTGATACAATGGCCAATCATATGTGGCAGCTAGAGAAAGGAATACTCGAACAGATGTCATCTTAGCAATTGGTGAAAAGTTATTAGAATAGTCCACCCCATAAGTTTGAGCATAGCCTTTGGCTACTAAACGGGCTTTAAGACGAGCCACCGATCCATCCGGGTTAACTTTCACAGTGAACACCCATTTACACCCAATTAGTTGCTTTCCTGCAGGTAAATTAACCAAACTCCAAGTACCATTCGCGTCTAAAGCATTCATCTCTTCCATCATCGCATCACTCCAACCTGGATGGGACAGAGCTTCATGGGCGGTTTTGGGAGTAGTGATAGAGTCGATGGAGGCAACAAAAGAAAACGAAGAGGGTGAAAAATGATCATAAGACACAAAAGAAGAAATAGGATAAGTGCATTGACATTTACCTTTGCGAAGGGCAATAGACAAATCAAGATCAGTGGCTGTGGGATCTGTTGAGGAAGTGGAGATTGGTACAGGACATGAAGCAGCGGGAGCTTGTTTCCTGGAATACACATGGTGAATAGGTGGTCGCAGTGCCTGGTTTGGAGTAGAAACTGCAGGAATTGTATTGGTTACAGTATAAACTAACCAATCAACATCCTCATCCTGTTCTGATGAAGAAGATGCAGGAAATAACCTAGTACTCTAAAAAAAGGTGACATCAGTAGACACAAAGTACCTGTTAAGATCAGGATAGTAACAACGATATCCTTTTTGCATACGATAGTAACCAAGGAAGACACATTTAAGGGATTTAGGATCTAATTTGGTAATTTGAGGACGGACATCCCGAACAAAACAGGTACACCCAAAGATTCGAGGTTCAATAGGAAACAAGGGTTTGTTAGGAAAAAGGATGTTGTAAGGAACCTGACCTTGAAGAACAGAGGAAGGCATACGATTAATCAGAAAACATGCTGTCGAGACTGCATCTGCCCAAAAAGGTTT